>JAJMCU010000122.1:0-21572 GCA_030573135.1 Clavispora asparagi | reverse complement strand
AAACGCCCAATTCAATGTGAGAACTCCGTCCGAATTATTTCCGAGGAGGTGTCCGAAAAAACTTCCGAGGAGAACAAAATAAAATGCTTTGTGCGCAAAACTCTTAAACTGGTCGCATTGTATTTTCCTGTATATTTGAGCTGAAGCAATATTTTCGGTAGGTACTGAGTTAAATATAGCCTATGAGGTATCAATATGCTTCATTCTATTTGTAAATCACGCAATGCATCGCTCGCCTTCACTATCTTGACCGCCACATTCGATGCCGCAATGGAAGCTTCTTTAGGGTCGTCCAATCCGGTTTCGAAACTAGCATCTTGGTCTATATCTTCCTCGTCTACTTCATCTTCTGCGTCAACCTCTTCTTCATAGTCATCTTCGTAATCCACTTCTTCTTCATCGACGTCATCTTCATCGTCGTCGTCTTCATCGGTATAATCATCATCGTAGTCATCGGTGTAATCTTCGTCATCGTCATCTTCGTCGTCATCCTCGTCGTCATCATCTACGTCACCCACATCACCTTCTGCATCTTCTGCATCATCGTCTATTTCCGGCGTTTTGCCCTCATTGTGTGGCATTTTAATTTTAAATTCCGCACTATCGGTAGGAATTGAAATTGTGGGTGTAGACGGCTTACCACGCATCATAAAGCTCTTCAATGGTGAGTTAAAAGACCCTGAAGTCGGTCTCTCTTGTCTTGGGGCGGGTGTTGGACTTTCTGGTGCAACAATCGAGGGATAACTTAACATCGGTGATTCATACGGTAATCTGGGAGAGCCAGGAGCTGATTTTTCTGGACTAACAGGTACGCCATCGTCATCGATATCGCTTAAATCGTTAAGGACTGGCAATGGATCCCGCCAGTAGTTCAAGTCGGTGTACTTTTCATCATGTATCATGGGGATTTCATCTGGGAAACTGCTTACACTTCGAGGTGACCCCGGAATGGCTAAAGAACGGGGAGAGTCGGGACTTTGCGGGTCTCCGTGGTGATGTTCCCGCTGCCAGTCCATGTACTGGTTGAGTTGCTTCTCGTCCCAGTAATTGTTGAACACAGTGACGTACTTCAACGGGGGGAAGAATTGGTCGACCAACTCTCCAATATGCAAATACGATGAACGGTAGCCCGCAAGCTCCAACAACTCCATGTGTACCTCTCCCTCTGGATTGATAGTGAAGATCCGGTGGGACGGAACTTGAACACTTTTATAACTAATGGCGTCGGTGATACGATTTCCAAACCCAGCGTAAAACGGGGTGCGGTCGTCATTAATGTCCTCGTCTTCCCCCTGTTTGCTGAAAAATAAGTTCTTGATGTCCCGAAGGCATGCCATTTTGAACACCTCGGGCTTTTTCAAGATAATTTCTCTTTTCAATGCGGCAATGGTTCTGTCAGGGCTGAGAATCACCGGTCCTTTGGGTAAACGAACGCCGTCTTGATTGATGCTATCAAGATACTGACGAGTGCTGTCCGCTTGGCCCGCTGTCCGCGCTGTCAAGTACATGATGTTGTATCCGTTTTGGCTGATGTCAGTAAAGAGCTTAGCCACGCCTGTGTGGGTCCAGTCCTTTCCAAACATGTTGAGAACATGACCCAATGCGTCGGATTTAGTGATGGTTCCATCAATGTCCGAAATCACAATTGGGGTGGTGGACTTCCAGAGATATAAGTCGGTTTCGATCATCGAGTTTCCAGAGGACAGCTGAAACTTGATCTTGTTCTGTCCGTAGTTGAGATTCATGCTTTTTAGTTGTTCTGACGTCAAACGTAACGTCTTGATGTAAACCTTTTCATCATCGGTCGGAGTCGCTTCCGAGATGCTCTCAGTTGTGTTCATCGAAGAGGGCGAAGGAGAAGTGTCTGGAACCAGGTCATTAGGTAAATCCAAGTCCTCCTCCTGTTCTTGGTTAATGATCCGAAGCTTGCCGTCTTTGTCCTTCAAGATTACACCTTGAAGCAACTTGTAAGCCTCGTCATAGAGCTCGTTCTCCTTATCAGGTAATGGGTGGCTTGTTTTGCCATCCAAAAGCGCATCTAACTCCTTCAACAACACCTTCTGCAACAATTCATCCGACAGATCAATGTTCTTCTGTGAGTTGGGCTGGTATCCGTCCATATCGAGAACCATATCGCCATTGATATCGATTTTGGAAGGGATGTTGAGCTTTTGAGTGATTTGCTTCGCCTTTTCAAAAAGTATCAGCGAACTTTTTGTGGGCGAACTCAGGTAAAGATCAGTATCAGGCGCAGGTGAATCATTGAGCTTGATTCTGTCCTCTAAGTCGTTAAATGGCGGCGAAGATTGGTTTAAATCCAACAATTCCGGTTCACTCTTGCCACTTGTAGCACTGGCTCCGCTTTCTGGAGATGCCACGGGCGACTTCTCTGGGCTCACCACAGGCGATGTCACTACCGACTGAGACAAATCTTTGGAATCGGTTTCAAACACAAAAAACGCCTCGCCTCCCTCGCCAAGTTTCATGGGCAAGTCTGTCTTGATTCCATTAACGTATAGTACGATTTTCTTCTGCAGCGGTTTGATAATCTGGAATAATCCGAACCGAACATGCCACGGAGAGCAATGGAGAGATCCATCAGGCTGTTCAATCACAATGACATCAATTGCGCCCGAAAGCGTGGCGGGATTCAAAGAATTCCACTGATTGTAGACGTAACCGCCCATCTTGCCCACGTATTGCATGGCGGGATAAGACAACTATGGGGAAATACGTTTAAGGTGGTATAGTATTGAAGAGTAGTGATTTCCTGTATCACAAACTCGCGAACGCCTTCACTTAACATTGCTACAATGGGTAATATTTGCAGGCCCGTTGTCCTTAGGCTTCTATTATCGTTTCGAATGGGGGTGTCCTCAGCTATCTTCGATTGATAAACATGGGGAACTTTTAACCGCCCATCTTAGTTCAACTTTGATGGGGAAATGCAATTTGTCAAGAATTAGCTGATCCGCGATAAAATTGCACATGCCAAAAGAATTCAAGTTGTCGCGACGTTTCACCGACTTCAACACTTACAAGATGTATCAGAACAACTCTAAAAATATAAATTAGCCTAGAATATTGTTGAGCAGTCATAGTTTACCATAGTTATTGAGGCTTGAGAGCAATATGCTGACGAGAAGCTTTGAGACCCAGCGTACCAACTCACAACCAAAGCTGACGACGGCTATGAAACAAAACCTGGACATCCGATAAGTTTGCACCTGCTATAAATTTGTCCTTCCATTCTCGTTTTAAGCGCCTTTCTACAATCTATCACCACAACAAATACTAGGAAAGTCGAAACTTATGTGCCGTTACATGAAACGGACATAGAAATAACCGCCTCCGTGGAGCCCCTCGGAAGTGGCGCTTAGGTGCCCCCGTAAGTACTGAAACGGTAAGTGCAACTCGGCGTATTTGGCGTCTAGGGCGGTGCATGTGTCGTAAACAGGAGAGTGTGAGACTGTTGGGCCAGCGGCATGCAGTCGTGTACCAGATAAGCGCAACGGAAGTGCCCGAGACACGACATCGCAGCGGTAACTAAAGGCGAAGATATGAGATCGATGCGCGCGGGCTTTTACAAATGGGGAATGTCGTATTTTGCCAGAGCCACATACTGGCTACATCCAGTTACGGATCTCTAGATCCTCAAGAAGAGCACACATGCCGTCACGTTTGAAGTCGAAACGAAAAATACTTTTGCCCCCGTAGCGTCAGGAATAGCGAAAATCGAACATTCCACTTTCATTGGTTCAATCTGCTATCGGTAGGACCCAACCAGTGAAAAATTTATCATAAAAGTGCATGTGATAATGTCGCGCGACCGAGCAGGGCACGTCTATATAGGATGATTAGTCGCAGTGGGATCTTTTTTCTCAGTTGGGCTAACGCTGAGATTAACCTAAATCGTACATAGAATCCGACTTAGACCCTGCCCATCGCAACATGAGTGTGGAAAAAGAAAAATCCCCAGATGTGGGCCTCGCGGTGTTCTCCGCCGACCAGGAAAAATCCTCTGACTCCGGCTCTTCCACCCATGCTGGTGAGCTCAAGAGAACCTTTTCGGTATGGTCGGTGCTAGGCATCGGCTTCGGCTTGACCAACTCGTGGTTCGGCATTTCTGCGTCGCTCATTACCGGTATCCAGTCCGGTGGCCCGCTTTTGATCGTGTATGGTATCATGATCATCGCGTTCATCTCCTACTGCATTGGTATTACCCTTTCTGAACTTTCCAGTGCCATTCCGTCGGCTGGGGGCCAGTATGTGTGGACCCGCGTGTTGTCGCCCAGAAAATACTCGAGCTTTTTGGCCTACCTCTGTGGCTCGTTGGCTTGGGCCGGCTCGTTGTTTACGTCTGCATCCATGGCGTTGAGTATGGCTCAGACCCTCATGGGCTTCTGGAACTTGATGCATCCCAACAACGTTACCAAGCCGTGGCACTTGTTTGTCACATACCAGTTGATCAATGCGTTCTTGTTCGTGTTCAACTGCTACGGCAAGTTCTTGCCTGTCATCGCCAACGGTGCGTTGTACACGTCCTTGTTCTCGTTCACCGTCATCACCATCACCGTGTTGGTGTGTGCCCGTAACAACTTCAACACAGCGGAATCGGTGTTTGTCACCTTCGACAACAACACCGGCTGGAAGTCTGCGGGGATTGCGTTTATTGTGGGGTTGGTCAACCCCAACTGGAGTTTCTCCTGTCTCGACTCTGCGTCGCACTTGGCGGAGGAGGTCCATGGCGCTGACCGGGTGATTCCTATTGCCATTTTGGGCACCGTCACTATCGGTATGGTCACATCATTGTCGTACAGTATCGCCATGTTCTTCAGTGTGAGAAACTTGAACGACATCATCAACCACGGCACCGGCCTTCCCATTTTGGACATCTACTACCAGGCGTTGAACAATAAGGTCGGTGCCCTTTGTTTGGGTGTGTTGATCTTTATCACCGGTTGCGGATGCACCATTTCTTCCCACACGTGGCAAGCGAGATTATGCTGGTCCTTTTCTAGAGACAATGGCTTGCCCTTTTCCAAGTACTTGTCGATCATTGACCCCCACCTTGGTGTTCCATTCAACGCCCATTTGTTTTCCTCCATCATTGTCGCCATTTTGGGTGTCTTGTACTTGGCGTCCAGCACGGCATTCAACTCTATGGTGGTGGGATGCATCACTTTCCTTTTGTTGAGTTACTCTGTCCCTACCTTCTGTTTATTGTACAGAGGTCGTGAAAACATCAAACATGGTTGTTTCTGGTTAGGCAAGCTTGGTCTTTTCGCTAACATCGTTACCATCTTGTGGACGTTCTTTGCGTTGGTGTTTTTCTCGTTCCCCTCCTACATGCCAGTGGAGGCAAGCGACATGAACTACGTTTGCGTGGTGTATGCTGTGTACGTGATTCTTGCTATGGGTTACTGGTTTTTCCCAATCAAGAAGTACTCGTGTAGAGAACACTTTGCTGGAGGTCTTGGCAACGACGAAGAGGAGGAGTTTCCCGATGTCTGCTTGCAGAGATTGTAGGAGAAATAAAAATACAGATATCATTAGAGGAGTTGAGATTGTAGCGGTAAGGCCAAGTCACCCACACAATCCCGCGGAGGTGGAGTTGACAGAAAGTCCTCGAGTATAGTCCGCCGCATCCATACCACTAAACTGTCATGGAACAGAAGAACACTTAAGAAAAATCTCCATGTTTGGCCACTACGTAAATAATGATGTTTACAAGTAGATGTGTGGATCCTCTGACACCTCTCTTTCAAATCTTTCGATCCAGACAAGTTCTTAAAGACCCACTTCAATATCTCCATCATCTATCGCATTCAAATACAATAAAATGTCAGATGCCGTTACAAGCAGCTCCTTCGCAAAAACTGCGTCGAAGCCGCAAACAACATCCAGACTATACAGATGCACTGTCTAATGAGATGGATTACTTTTGGACAAAGTTAATGAAGAAAAAAAAAGATCTACAGGCTGCGACTGCGGCCTTCTGTTAAATACCAAATTCGCGCTGCGGGTAACCTCCCATAAACCACTGCGAAGTGGTGGAAGGGCCTTTTGTTTTTCGAGATTTCCCTCACGAAACACATCGATCCACGCCATACCGGAACCCATCATTTAACCACAAATGTCTCTCTTTGGCACCAAGCCGGCGGCGCAGCCTGCTACATCCACGGGGTTTTCATTTGGCGGAACGTCTAATACCGCCCCAACCACCCAATTAAACCAGCAACCTACACTTAACCAAACAACGGCTAATTCCACCATATCCTCAGGATTCCAGAGCTCCACCTTTCCCACAAATACATCAGCGGCCACTTTGCCGTCTGAGATTGCGCCTGACACCTCGTCCAACAAGATATTGCGCGACTTGTTGGATTCAGCGAGCAACTTGCCCAAATTGGACAACGGCCATTTAGGCGCCATTCACTTGCCATTGAACGAGTTACAAAAGAAAACCCAAGAATTGCGGGCACATGGGAAGCACAACGGCAACTACACGCAAGCTCACTACTTGTTGTCTGCGTCCGGAATGAATGCGGCGGACATTGAGCACGAATTGAGAAAAATCCCCAATGCGCCATCTCAACAGGTGAAACGTGGCGTTGCTGACACCGCATTTGTGCCTCAAAGCCACCCCCAACATGCTGATATTGAGAGCCTCTTAACGGCTCAGAAAGACGAGTGCATTTTAAACGCAATCGAGCAATCACTTGCCACTGCATCCAGAGACTTTGATTTGTTTATTAACCAGAACGTTGCTATCGACTGGGAAGTGCGGAAGGAACACCTCAAGAAGTCGTTGGGAATTCCCACCAAAAGCAAAATCACCAATGAGGAGTTGTCCAAGTCATTTAACTGGAACAAGACCTTACCAGGTAACTACCGTGTGTTGACTCCCTTGAAGAAGAATTCTAGTGCGGGTTCCACCAAACAAATGAGCAGGGAGAAGTTCGAAAACCACGCAAAAGTGGTGTACCACCTCAACGAGGCGCGTTTGCAGAACAAGCCATTCCCCGTGAGCTTGAGTTTTGAGGAATTGAGTAAGTCTAGTACGGATTTAAAATCAAAGCAAATGAGCGAGGTTTGGAGAATCCTTGGCGACTTGTGTAACGAAAAGTTTGTTAAGGTCAACCAGGAACAACTATTCTCAGCCGAATATGGTTCGCTCACTATGGATTTGAAACTAAAGAAGAGAATCGTGTCCAGCTCCAGAAAGCATCTCGAACAACAATTTTTCAACTACATTGATGAAGTCTACACCAAGGAAGACAAGAAACTGGAGAAGTTTCTTCCATCAAACAATATTAGCAAGGTGTCGTTTTTCATCCACAAGGTTATTTCCATGAACAACGATGCGGAATATATGGAACGCACGTTGAATGTTAATGGCGTACCAATTTGGGCCCTTTTGTTCTACTTGTTGAGAAGTGGATTGTATGACGACGCAGTAGAACTCACCAAGGCGAACAAGAATGCCTTTGACAAGTTTGATAGCAACTTCCCTATCTATTTGAACGCTTACATCAAGTCACATTGTTTTGGATTGCCTAGCGATTTGCAAGAAAGACTTTCCTCTGATTTCAATCAAACATTCCAATTCGTGAACGAAGACTCGAGCAACTTTGACCCATATAAATATGCCATTTACAAGGTTATTGGCAAATGTGACTTGGCTAAGAAAGCATTGCCAAGTGCCATCAATTTGAGCATTGAAGATTGGTTGTGGTTCCATTTGCAGCTCGTGAACGAGTTCAACCCAGAAGCGTCGTCGAGCTTAATCTTTGAGAACTACACCTTGGAGAACTTGCAAAGAAAAGTCACATCTATCGGGCCTGACAAGTTCAATGCATCCTCCAACAACCCACTGTATGCTAAGACCTTGGTAATGCTAGGGCTTTATGAGTTGGCGGTGAAATACATCTACGACTACAGCAATGAATGCGATGCAGTCCACTTTGCGATTGGATTGTGCTATTACGGGTTGTTGAGAGTGAGCGCATCTAATACCGACGAGCTCATATCACTGAACACCAATGCGTATGAAATTAACTTTAGCAGACTCCTCGGATCATACACAAGAACATTCAAAATCAGCGATCCAAAAGTGGCGGCACAGTATCTTGTTCTCATTTGCATGCCTACGGGAGGTGCGTCTAAGAAAGAAAACGCAAAGTGTCATGAGGCTCTTAGAGAACTCATCCTCATTTCCAGAGAATTTGGACTTTTGCTTGGCGAGCTCAACCAGGTCAATGGCGATAAGATCCCAGGGATTTTGGAAACTCAACGGTCGCTCATTAACTTATCAAACTTGGAGAGCTTTTACCATCAAATCATTGAAGTTACTGCCGGCAGATGCGAAGAAGAGGGCAGAATCTTTGACGCTTTACGTCTTTACCAACTTTGTCAAGAGTACAACACAGTGGTCACTTTAATTAATAAGTTTTTGAGCGAGGTTTTGTCGATGACAGAGTTGGACAAGCCCCTCTTGACCAGAGCGGAATACAGAACTCCTGGTGGCGAATTAAAGCCAGAGGAAACCATCGACAACAACATCATTTTGCTCAGCAGACATATTATGACGGTATTCAGCAACAACAGCTACATCTTGGGGAAAATCTCCCCCAAGCAAAGAGAAATTGCTGAGACTTTGTTGCCAATTGTTGATCTTAGAGAACAATTCATCAACAAGGACTGGCATGGTACTTTGGCATCGCTCAAGAAATTGGGATTGGTGCCAATTGTCTCGAGTGACGACTTTGTTGAGGTGAGACACGCGGCCGAGTCGCTTGTGACGTTCGAAGTACCGCTTGTGAGAGTGGTGCCTTCATTGTTGGTGATTGCATTGACATCCATTTCGCAAATCGGGTATTCGATTCTGACCCGGAGATTTGGGGCAGCAGAGGCAGAAAAACAAGAGCATGAAAAGTTGAAGGCAATTGCCAAGAACTGTATGGTTTATGCTGGTATGATCCAGTACAAGATGCCGCGGGAAACCTACAGTTTGTTGGTGAAATTAGAGTCGCAGCTTTAGGTCATATTACGGATCATTGGATATGTTAACCCATGTAGTGAGATAAAGTAGACTGCGAATGACATGCAGCCAGAACCGGGTGCAATCACAAATGTACTTTTCACAGGCGACATATTTTTGCGATGCACCCAATATTCAGACGCTACCCAGCAAAATCGGCACGAGACTTTTTGCCTCATCGGTGTATACGAGCAATACGACAGGAAACATCTGGTAGTTTGGCAATGAAAGTATCGCCCGAAGTAGTAAGAGCGGAATTTTTAACCACACTGCCACCGGTATTTACCAATGTAACCGCGTTTTTTTCCCGCGCCAGCGCCAGCGTACATTGGGGTGGAGGAGGGTATACTTACCCAAACGAGGCATCAGGTGCGGTTGACCTATGGCGATAACATGATTGGGTCATATATACAGGACTATATCCACTTTTTACCCGTGGCCTGGCGAGACCTTTGTGATCTGAGTTTTTCTGTCCTTGCTTCCACCACCTAGTAATCCAAGGCATATTCGACCGACCCGAATCCACCGCACACCACAATAATGTCTGAAACCGAATTGAAAGTCTTTACCATCGACGAAGTCAAGAAGCACTGCAGCACCGACGACTTGTGGCTCGTATACAACGGCCAAGTTTACGACGTGACCCAGTACTTGGACGAACACCCAGGTGGTGAGGAAGTTATTGTTGACTGTGCTGGCATCGACGCTACCGAGGCATTCAACGACATTGGCCACTCTGAAGATGCCCACGAGATCTTGAAGGGTTTGTTGATTGGTAAACTCGAAGGCGGTGTTGTTGTTGAAGAAGGAAGCAGCACCACCAAGTCCGAGGCTGGCGGTCTCCCTACTCCATTGATTGCCGCGGCAGTCATTGCTTTGGTTGCCGGAATTTACTTCTACATTCAGTAAGTAGCTTTAATATATTAGTCGGCTGTACCTGGTGTATGTGGGCGGACGGTAGGGTGGGCCGTGTGTGGTGAGGGTATTGAACCTACGGCAAGTCTGCAATAGTATTACAGTGAGAGAGTGAAGCGGAGTTCGAATTGCTGGGCTGCTTCTATCTCGTAGTAGGCTGGGATGTATGGGGAGTGTCGAGGTGGCCATCGCAGACTATATGTCAGACCGGGTTTAGGGTACGAGTTGGGAATACGTCCCGTAGGCAGGTTGGATGTATTCTCCAGGTAGCCACGCCCTAGTTCTGACGCACGGTTTAAAGTGACACAAGTAGCTTATGTTTGCCCATGCTGTGGGACGTATCAACACAACGGTACACTTGACATGTCATCCCCCGTAAACAGTATGACCAGGCGAATACTTAGGCAAGCCCTAGTTGACAGAGCAAAGATAATCTACGCCCCATCCCCATACCTATGATCTGCCATGTTCACGTTCCCCGAAAAGCTTCTGAGCGTATTCATCCTCCCAGTATGCGACCGACACATTTCGTTTGCATGAACGAAGCAAACTTGCCAACTTCCTGACCCCCTGGCCGTCCCATAACGACGCACTTTTTCTATAGTCGTGAGCCACCGCACGCTTTGCCCCGTCGTCGGAGGAGAAGCTGACTATTCCAGTGCAATACCGACCATCATCGGATTTGACGCTAGCGCCGGACACGGAGCCAAATACCGCCATGATTTCTTCCAAGAGCCGTGGGTTGATCTGTGCCCCCGGCTCAGTTCGTAGTTTCCACGTCACCGTCACCAGCCGGCCATCTCCTCCAACCGCAGAAAACTTGGAGACGGGCCCGTCGTCGGCAATGTCTCGAAACGACACGTAGCCACCTACAGCCTCGTGGTGTTTTTGAAAACTACGCCGATGGGCGAGGCCCTCCAATCGCAACTTCTCGATTCGGAGGTCGGTTCTTACCTCTTGAGTTCTGGCCCGTTCTTGGGCTTCCTGAGTTCGAAGTTGTTCGCGGAACCGTAGGATTTGGTCCAGAACTGTCTGATCGGGCAGAGATCTGACAGATGTGGCATCTTGGCGCACGCGGTCGTACTGTTGCCGTAGCAGCGCATCCGAGAGGACCGAGTGGATGAGGGAGATTAAATGGAACTTGTCCCGGGCCTCGGGCGAGGGGTTTTTGTCCGGATGGTACTGAAGCGCCAAAATACGGAATTTCCTGGTGATTTCACGGGTGGAGGCGGTTGGTGCCACGCCAAACTCGGCGTAGATGTCAATTGCGCCCGAAGTGATGGAATCCATACTAGCTGACAGTAGACGATGCAGCGCAAAAAGGAATATCTACAGGAGATAAACCGGAGAGACAAGCAAAATAACCAAACCAATGAAAAAAAAAAAAAAAAACCAGAACGATCAGAAACGATCGACGATCCAGAAACTGTCAGAAACGATTCAGAAACAGAAACAATCCACGGGCACTCCCCAAACAAAGAACCAAGCAAACGCTCAGAACAAGACGAAGATGGCGCCGCACTGCAATCGAAAGTACCCTCGCAGTCGCACCCCAACACCCGTGCCCCACGCCGTGGAAAAAAACCCGAAAATGTCCACTACTCCCCCACCATGTCTGCCACTCCATTGGAACTCACGTTTGGCTCCCGCTTGAGCGATTCGCTCGCCTCCCCCGAGGACTTCCGCAAATGCAGAACAAAATTGAACAAAACTTTGGCCCGTTTCCGCCGTGATTTGAACATGGTAGAACACGACACCGCCAACTACCACAAAAAGAAGGCTGCTGCCGGGCTCCCTACGGCAGACCAGTTTGCCGACGTCAAATACGGCAACTACTACCTATTGCTTGTTGAGCGCTACACGTTGCATGCGTTGGAAATCAAGGCGTTGCTCGAGTTTGGTGTGGATCACAAGGCGTGGTACAAGAAGTTGATGGGGCGCAAGTTGTCCAAGGCGGTGCACATCAACCGGTTCTTGGTCGACGCAGTGAAAGACCAGCCCTTTTCGTTCCGGCTTGTGGAAATTTACGTGTGTGCTGCGCTTACTGAGGGCTTCAACGCCATCTACAAGAATAGATGGGCCAGCGCGGTCCATGCGTACTCGCTCGCCCGGTGCGGCTTGGAGTTCTTGCAGACGACCACAGAGGACGACTCTGCGTCCAGAAAGACGTTTTTCGACCAGTTGATTGAGGAGTTGGTCGATCCATCGTTGCGTTTGGCCGCGTCTCAGGAACACGGCACCGCATTCCACGACTGGCGGTCGGCTTCGAGAATACACAGCGGCGATAACACCTTACCCCATTTACAACCACTTGTTTCCCTCATCAGCTCGGTGGACGCATCATTCTTTGCCGCGCCTGAGGTGGAAGAGATTCGCAGAATCGTGACGTGGAGAAACCACGAGGCACAGGTTCACAATGACGAGTTGGCGTACCTAATCGCCAAGGTGGAGAGAACTGAGTATTGGAATTTCAATAGTTCTGATGATTACGATGATTTGTTTGCCAAGTGGTTGGCGTTGGTGGAGCTCCACCAAGCGGACTTGGCCAAGAATAAGCACGAGGACGAGCCAGAAAAAGTGCAAGATGGCGCCATCATCTTGACCTATCTCAAATACAACACTTACTTCACCAAGTTGAAGAGAGACTTGAAAATAGTAAGTCATTATGAGAGATTCTCGGATATGACATCTTACAAGCGTGTTTTGCGGTTGTATACATTGGCCATTGCCACCGTGGAGGAGATTAGGGACTTGCCAGGCGTATACAACGATGAGGAATTAACCGAATCTTTGGAGAACTTGATCCTTCTTTTTAGAACCAAACACTCGGCGACGGTCGCGAGAGTCTACATGTTTGCAGAGAAGCACGCCGAGGCATTGTCAATCTACGTCCACCTCCAGCGTGTCTTCACGGTGGATGACGCATTCTATAAGGTTGACAAGTTCCCGTTCGATATTTCCAGCCTTGAACAGGCCCGTGAGTTCGAACTGGATATCTCCGCTATGGTGACCAAGGCCCGTGTGTTGGCGCAATTCCAGCGCGAGTCCTCCGTAAACGAATACGTCGTTGACGACGTTTACAAATTCGCCAGTCAGAGTCGGGTCATGGAAAAGCTTGTGAATCTCGGACCTAATGCAAAGATCGTTCCAGTTGCAAGCAAAGCTGTGTTGTTCGATATTGCGTTCAACTATATCAGCTACAGCCAGGAAGCCACCAAGGTGATTGAGGCGACTGAGACAGAAACCGACCAGGATAAGAAGAAGAGTGGATTCTTTGGCATTTTCGGCCGCTAGATCAAGACTGGAAATGGGTGGAGGGTACACTGTGAGGCGTTCCCATCATCTCCCGGACTGACGCCCACATATTTTCTTGAGGGTAACGAATCAGTCGAAGGTCTGCTTTAATATATGCATGGTGCCGATATCCCACCGACCTTTGATAGACCTCCTCTTACGTACATGCTAACAACATTAATGTCAATTTTCTGTAACTGGAGAAACCGTGCAGGCCAGTTTCACCATATAGTGCGACTACGTGTAGATTTTTTTAGCACGCGCAGATACAACCGCTTGCTATGAAAGACTCCAAGGTATTCGTGTTAGTGTTGTGTGTTCTCGGGCTATATGCGCTGTTTCTATCATGGTCGTTACTCCAAGAAAGGATAAACACTAAACCGTACGCCGTCAACGGATCGGAACCGGTTTATTTCAAGGCCCCGCTTGTGGTGAATATCGTACAAGCGTTTTTTGCATCTATCGTTGGTTTCGCCTATTCGGCTATTGCCAACAAACAAAACCCATTTGGTATCTTTCGCGGTGGAAATACAGCCGCCAATGAAAACTCTGACGGCGGAAAGGGTAAGACTGTGGGGGGCGCGGCGTACTTGGCATACTTTGGCATCATCGCCCTAACTTCGAGTCTCTCGTCGCCGTTAGGAATTCAGTCGCTCAAGCATGTTGACTACTTGGCATATCTCTTGGCCAAATCGTGCAAATTGCTTCCGGTGATGCTCGTGCACTTCATTCTCTACCAAACCAAGTTTCCGCCGTACAAGTATTTTGTGGCTGCAATGGTCACAGGCGGCGTGATTTTGTTCACATTGACGCACAAGTCCAAAAGCCGTACGTCAATGAACGACGGAAACACCGTTTTGGGCATGGCGCAGTTGGTGGGGTCGATGTTGTTGGACGGTTTCACCAACTCTACCCAGGACCAGTTATTCAAGCTTCGCGGCCACTCGCAAAAAGTCACCGGAGCATCGTTGATGTGCATTTTGAACTTGTTTGTTCTCATTTTGACGTTGGGATACGTGGTGGGATTCAAACTTGACACCGAACTCATGTATGCGCTCACCTTTGTTCGAGAGTATCCGGGTTCGTTTGGCGATATTGTTGCGTTTGCTGCTTTCGGTGCAGTGGGCCAAGTGTTTGTGTTTATCATTTTGGAGAAGTTTGACTCGTTGATTTTGGTCACGGCGACGGTGACGCGTAAGATGATCTCGATGATCCTCAGCGTGGTTTTGTTTGGCCATCACTTGGCGCCATTGCAGTGGATGGGCGTGCTTTTGGTGTTTGGAGGAATCGGGTTTGAGTCGTACATGAAGATTCCAGGGCTGAGGCGTAAGACGAAGCGGGAGTAGTATGGGAGTAGGACGGGTATTTATAGAGCCAATCATAGACAGATATAGAACGGGGCCGTAGGGCAGCTAGGGACGAAAGACATTGCGGCCAGTATCATGGATAGCGGCGGTAACTAACGTGAACACCCAATTGACTTCACGTGAACATCCGGTTGACTCAACTTGAGCACTGCAAGCCATGTCCGGTGTTGGCTAATTGGGTGCGAAACTCTCAGTTTGCGTCCTTCGCCGATTACTCTCACCATCACCACCTTCTATGTCACAGCCTGTGGCCACAGTCTACAGCCACTCGTTAAATATCCGCTCTCTAATATGTGATAATGCCCCCTCTTGTCCATTCCGCACCTTCGTCTATTCCACCGTATCATACCCTTTCTCCGCTCCGTCATTCCCTCCACCTACCTCAACGTTCTGTGCACGCCGCTCACCAACTACATGCTAATCAGCCAACCATCCATCATGTGGCACCACGGCGGATTCTGGTCTGTGATGCTTGGGTTTTGCAATTGGCTCTCGGTGCTTTTCCCTAAACTTCTCGTTTTGACTCTAATGTCCTGGTCGCTCTGGGTCGCGGTGGTCGAATTGACCGACGGCTCCTACAACCAGTGGTATCTGCACCTGATGGTGGCGGTGGTGGCGGCCACATACGTTTTGGCGATGTACACCTACTTCAAGGTGATTTGGGTAGGCGCTGGCTCGCCCCTTGACTTTGTTGAGCTCACTGGCGACGCACGGGACGCCCGCTCTCTGTTCCCCAGCGGAGACCCATATCACCACCCCGGTCTGAACCGCCTGGTGTTTCTGGCGCGACTGGAGCAGTCGCCCGACGAAGGGATTGACGCAAATGCTGGGGATAGCCTTCTTGCGCCCGTGCGGTCGGCCCGCACGCCGCCCCAGGAATATTTTTCTACCCACACATTCAAGAACAATGCTCCGGCGTACCGGTGGTGCTCCAGCTGCGGGGTGTGGAAACCAGACCGGTGCCACCACTGTGCCACGTGCCGGAGGTGCTTTCTCCGCATGGACCACCACTGCCCGTGGTTTGCGTGCTGCGTGGGATTCCGCAACCACAAGTTCTTTATCCAGTCGTTGGTGTACATCTCGGTGTACTGCGGCCTCACGTTTGCGGTTTCGGGGATCAAGGTGTGGCAATTTTTCGCCCGACAGACGTATGAAAATACCTATCTCTCACTCAACTTGGTGTTTTTGTTGGTGGTGTCGTTTGCGTTCTTCGTGGCCGAAGGCTCCTTCGCGGCGTTCCTGGTGTACATGGTGCTCACCAACACCACTACCATCGAGTTCCAGGACCTGCGGTGGCAGTACCTGGAAATCCTGAATGCGGCATATGAGTTTGATTCCAACGGCAAAAAACGTGCGTTGGGGCATATCTACGATTTGGGGTGGCGCCGTAACTGGAAGGCGGTGATGGGGCCGTCATGGGTGTCGTGGCTACTTCCAATCACCTCCACCTCTGATGAGCTTACCGGGTCGCTCAACAATGGCGTGAACTTCGAGGTAAACGAAGATCTTTTCGACAAGTACTGCCAAAACGCACGGCTCCAGGAGCAACTCAACCACCAGTTGGCGGAGTACCGAAACCGGATCCGTGGCACTGATTCCTAGCATTGCACTAATTGCATTTGAGTGCCGACTGTCTTTATGAGTCATGTCTACCGAGTTCTTTAGTGACTTCTTTAGTGACTTCTTCAGTGAGTTCTTTAGTGACTGCGTATGGGCTGCACCTGCTGCATCTATTTAATCTGGACGGGGGGTCCATAGTGCCAACCCTGTGTCCTACTATTTGGCCACCACTGCCAATTTTTGGTTTCTCTCGCCAAGATTGTCCCACATAATTCTGTTCCGTCAGATCCAGGGTGTGCCAATCTGGTATCCTACATACGCCGGCTGGCTCATGAATGCACCAAGTGCGCACAATATCTATTGAACCCTTTCGCTCTCGACTACTGTTGACGATTTCCGCCAAAGACCCCGTAGCTGTTTTCTTCTGCCCCAACCCGTTTGTTTTGTGCACTTCCACTCTTTCCCTTTTGTCTCCCCCCGCTGTCTCCTCTGTCTTCTCTCCCTCGGCGGCCTGCACACTCCTCCTATCTCAACCCATTTTCTTTTTTACCACAAACTAAGGGAACTACACCATGTTTGTCCAGCTTCCATTCGACGAGCTCAAGGTGGATCCTTCGAAGAAAAAAAGAGTGGCGTACTTCTACGACGCTGATGTGGGCAACTACGCCTACGGCGCGGGCCATCCCATGAAGCCCCACCGTATCAGAATGGCCCACTCGCTCATTATGAACTACGGCCTCTACAAGAAGATGGAGATCTACCGGGCCAAACCTGCCACCAAGCAGGAGATGAGCCAGTTTCACACTGACGAGTACATTGATTTTTTGAGTCGCGTGCTGCCCGACAACTTGGACATGTTTGCCAAGGAGCAAATTAAGTTCAACGTGGGCGACGACTGCCCGGTGTTCGACGGGCTTTTTGAGTATTGCGGTATTTCGGGCGGTGGATCCATGGAGGGGGCGGCGCGGTTGAACCGCGGTAAGTGTGACATTGCCATCAACTACGCCGGTGGATTGCATCACGCCAAGAAGTCGGAGGCGAGTGGGTTCTGCTACTTGAACGACATTGTGTTGGGCATCATCGAGTTGTTGCGGTACCACCCGCGGGTGTTGTACATCGACATCGATGTGCACCATGGTGACGGCGTGGAGGAGGCGTTCTACACCACGGACCGTGTGATGACGGCGTCGTTTCACAAGTACGGTGAGTTTTTCCCCGGCACCGGCGAGTTGCGCGACATTGGTGTGGGTAAAGGTAAGTACCACTCGGTCAATGTGCCATTGCGTGACGGCATTGATGACCAGACGTACAAGTCGATCTTTGAGCCGGTGATCTCCAAAATCATGGAGTGGTACCAACCGCTGGCGATCGTGTTGCAGTGTGGCGGTGACTCGTTGAGTGGCGATCGGTTGGGGTGCTTCAACTTGCTGATGCACGGCCACGCCAACTGCATCAACTTTGTCAAGTCGTTTGGTGTGCCGATGATGGTGTTGGGTGGCGGTGGCTACACCATGCGCAATGTGGCGAGAACGTGGGCGTACGAGTCGGGATTGCTCAATGAGGTGTCGTTGCCGGACGAGTTGCCGTACAACGAGTACTACGAGTACTACGGGCCAGACTACAAGCTCGATGTGCGGCCATCCAACATGTACAACGCCAATGCGCCCGAGTTCTTGAACAAGATCTTGACCAACATCGTGGCCAACTTGGAGAACACGCAACACGCACCATCGGTGCAGATGCATGACGTGCCACGCGATGCCGAGGACTTGGGTGACGAGGAGGAGGACACGCCCGAGGCCATGGACACCAAGGGTGGGTCGCAGCAGGCGCGCGACGAGACCGTGATGCCGGCAAACGAGTTTTACGACGAGGAGGACAAGGATGCCGGCGAGTGTCACATCGGGGTGGCGGCGGAGTTGACGGACGAGGAGAAAAAAGAGATTGACGCGTTGAATGCGGAGACCCAGCTGTAGACAGCTGCTGTAGAACAATCGATACATTGTTACACCGGTGTAGGAAGGGAGCCAGCCATGTCAATCAGTACATGATGGACTGGATAATCGAATAGACTTTACACATTCAAGAGAAGAGAGCGGCGCAAGCCCTACACCGAGAATTCACCAAAGGAAGATACGAAACCCGACGAAGGGGGAAACAATAGGATCGGGTTATCGGATCCCCACGGCGCAATGCAGCCGCAGTCGAATCTCACCAGTGCATGTTCAGCAAAAACCTCCTATTCTCTTGCTTCTCTCCTCTATCTCCTCTATCTCCTCTATCTCCTCTGTCTCCCCTACCTCCTCTACCTACCTGCCGTCACTACTTCCCTTCCCTTCTACGTCTATATCTGCCTTACCCTCTCTCTCATATACACTCCATCGGGCTTAGGGCCCCGCCCAAATCTCCATTGCCATTGACAATCCCGTGCTCCGCAGATCCAGTCATGAATTGCCAAATATAACACTCCTAACCCAGGTAAACCCAATCCCCGACCCATCTCTCCCCTCTCCACCATTCCTCTCTCACCCGGCTCTTCGATCCGGTATCAGGCGACGCACTCCATATCACTCAAACTTCCCCAGATGACTCATGCAGTCCACCACCACATGTATCTTACCACCCTAACCCGGATAGTGGCCCATGCCCGGGTCCCATACAGGGCCATGGCGGTGCGACCACAATGGCCGTCGCTTCAACCCCGCCTCCCGTTTGCCCGCCGTTTTCTCCACGCAAACCGGCCGGCGCTGGCGGACCGGGCCAAAGCCACAGAAGCACCAGAACCCACCACGAACCCAACCACAACCGAGCCCACAGCGAAAATGGATGGCAACATCCTCGAGGTACGTGCATGCTCGTCGTTGGAAAACCGCATCGTGCCCGAATACGTGGGCTCGCCGCACCTGAAGCTTCACAGCATAGTGTGGCGGCTGCCGCTACAGAACATTTATGTGGTGAAGAAACCGTGGAACGATTTCGCCGTGAGCGCCATGGTGCGGTTCATCAACCACATCCACGCTGAATACCCTGCCCTCAACGTGATAGTGGCCCAGGACGTGGCAGAAGAGCTCTCACAGGTGTACACGGACCAAACGGGCGAAGCGGTGAAACACACGGTGTACACCGGGTCGGTCCAGGACTTGGTGGACAAAACCGACTTGATCGTTACCCTCGGAGGTGATGGCACCACGTTGCGCGCGGTGTCAGCGTTCTCCAACAGCATCGTTCCGCCAGTACTCTCGTTCGCCATGGGAACACTAGGATTCCTCCTCCCGTTCAACTTTGACAAGTTCGAGCAGGCATTCCGCGCGGTCTTCGAGTCACGCAGCAAGGCATTGCACCGCACCCGGCTCGAATGCCATGTGGTGCGAGGCGAGGGTCCCATTTCCAAGCCTCCGCAGATCACCGAGTACGAGATCGCCCACTACAAGCAGCACCACAACGGATCGATGGTGCACGCGATGAACGACATTCTGTTGCATCGGGGATCTCAGCCCAACCTCATTCTGTTGGACATCTACATTGACCTGGAGTTTCTTACCACCACCACTGCCGACGGCATTGTGCTCGCGCTGCCCACCGGCTCCACCGCGTACCTGCTCTCGGCCGGCGGAGCCATCACGCACCCGCTTGTGCCGTGCATTTTGTTGACTCCCGTGTGCCCGCGGCTGTTATCGTTCCGCCCGTTGGTGTTGCCGGCTACGTCGCACGTAATGATTAAGCTCTCGGACTCCAACCGCAACGCGCTGATCAAGTTGAATATCGATGGGATTCCGCAACAGGACTTGCGCCCGGGGGACGAGATCCACGTGGTCAACGAGAATGGCACCATCTTCATCCCGGGCAAGTACCAGCCGCCGCAATTGTTGCGCAACCGCGAGGAGTTTGATCATTACGTGGAGCCGGGCCACTTTTACGCCCAAGAGGGCAAGGCCGAGACGAAGAAGGGACTTTTCTGCGTCGCCAATACCGAGAGCGACTGGATCAAGGGCATAAACCAGCTCTTGGGGTTCAACTCGTCGTTTGGCAAGATGTGACCGCAGGCGTTTCTACATCTACTCGGCGGTGCATTCCGTCGCATCGATATATGTCCCAATGTATATCTGAGAAATTGGTGCCGCGTTCACGCTCCAGCGACCGTAAATTGTACCTCCGGCAATGGATTTACGAATGGTGCCGCCAGTGCGGAGTTCTTCCACCACCACACCACGGTCGCGCCAGATAACAAGGTTATGATACCAACATGTGTCACGAAACTCCGGGACTCAGCGGTGTATGCCGGTCAGGTTAGTACACCTCCCAGCATTAGCGAACGTACCAAAGCAGAATGGTGGCGGGGCAGAAACCCCAGAAAGGAAAAGTGGCAATTCAGTGGATAGGACACAGCAGAAGACGCTCAGTTCAGCCCAGTTGCACCCGTAGTTAACGTAGTTACTGTCACCAGGAAAGTGGCACGGCCAACCTAGGTTATGCATATAATCCATCTCCGGTAAGGACATAGGCGTGACAATATGCATGCGGCACCTGGCGGGTCAATTTGAACCCAGCAGAGTGCAGTGCAGGCCCGTTACCAGCAGGCCCGTTACCAGACGCGCGCCGACCCGATTCGGATGGGGTGCATTGAATATGGGGTGCGAGCTCCTGAAGATCTGCTGAGGCAAAAAAAAAAAAAAAGGGTGAAAACAGGAGGAAACATGCCGGTAGAACAAAGAAGCAAAGAAATTCACCGGATTTGTAGCGATCGAGAATGGGATGTAATTTTTACCACGGTACGTTCAGGTACTGCGTGGGGGTAAGGCACGGGTTAGAGCACGAGAGGACGGGAGAGGTGATAGGAGAGGAACGGAGAGGAGGTGTAGGGCGGACGGCCCAATTGGGGACGCATTAAGTGTAAAAAAAAAAACCGCAGCAATACCCAGCAATACCCCGTGAGAGATCCAGGGAGGCGGCGCGTAGTCCGAAACATCCGGATGGAGATAACTTGATTCAGCCAACCGTGGGGTAGACGGAGGAGATGAGGCCATTGTGTAGCGAGCAAAAAGGGTTGACGTGGCTGCGCAAGATGCATGCGGGCGGAGAATCAACAACACAGAGCGCGGATAATAAAAAACGGCAGAGCAAATGGGAGGGGCAGGACAAAAAACAAAAAACCAACGGCGGGCGAACATCCTAAGCGAAGCAAACAGATCAAACACGAAAAACACCAACAACCCAAAGCACCAAAAAACAACAACCCCTAGCCTCTGACACACCGCAAACCAAAAAAAGAAGACGAGAATATCCTATTTCCACCCAAATACTGCCAATGTGAACCCCGTCCGCGGCCTGCGATCAGAAGACAGCCCACTGCGCCGAACATGGGGTGTTGTGCCCTCCTGGTTACGCACCCCCCC
>JAJMCU010000121.1:0-22689 GCA_030573135.1 Clavispora asparagi | reverse complement strand
TAGCTTGGGGGTGGTCCCAGTGTGTGGTGGGGGAATGGGACGCGGGGTTCTAAGCCTGGTTGCTGTCCCTGGGGGATGGGTGGATGCCTGTGGGAGCCTGTGGTGGCGGTTGCGTGATTGGCGGGTGAAAAAAAGCGAATATATCCAAATGCGGGTGTCTGGGGTTGAGCCACGGGCGGGTTTTTTCCCATCCTGCGGCCGCACCGCCCACTCCAGAAATAGATGGGCTTTTCCGCGCGTTTGTTTTGGTTTGTGCGGAACCCGTCGGATTTGCGCTGCGGGTGTTTTTTTGCCGTGACGGTGGGGGGTTTTCGTCGGTTGAAGCCGTCGGAGGTCCCCTGGAGGGGACCGAGGTGGGTGCGTGGCCAGAGAAGCCGCCAACAGTACTACCGGCATAGAGGCGCGCGACGCGACGCGTTGTTTATCGTATTTATGCTGCGCCGACGCACTGCCCGCAGCAGCTCCTGCGGACCACGTGCATTTGACACCCAGTTCACGTGCACGGCACGGGTAACCACCCCGGTCCAGCGCCACCGGCAGTGCATTGCCGTCTACACCTACAGCTTGATCTCGGACGTGGTCTTCATATAAATATCATGTCGTTCATGGGTTTTGCGCAACAAACTCAACACCCTTCTTGATGTTGGTGATCAAAGTCTCCTTGGCCTTCTTGACCAATTCCTCCTCGTGGTCGGACAACTCACCCAAAGAGTGGATGGTCTTGACACCCTCAACGCCCAAGGTGACCTTGGAGGAGAAGAACTCAACACCCTCGTCCTTGAACAATGGGGAGTCCACAAAGGATGGCTCAACAATGTCCTTTTCACCCGCCAAACCGTTCAACACGGCACCAGCAAATCTGGCACCAGCCTGGGCCATGGACAAGGTGGCGGAACCAGCACCGTTCTTGGCCTGCACAACCTCGTCACCACCGAATTGGATTCTGTGGATCAAGGCGTCTCTGGTCTCGACGGGCAAGTCCTTGTGGGTGGTTTGCGACAACAATGGCACAATGGTAATACCCGAGTGGCCCCCCACCACGGTCACGTGCTCGTGGGATGGGTTGGTGCCGGCAATCTCCGACACAAATCTGGAGGCTCTCAACACGTCCAAGGTGGTGACACCGAACAACTTCTTAGGGTTGTACACACCCTTGGACTTGAACACCTCCGCGACAATTGGCACGGTGGAGTTGACAGGGTTGGAGATGATGCACACCGCCGCGTTCGGAGCGTTCTCCGCAACCGCCTTGGCCAAGTCTCTGACAATAGAGGCGTTGGTGTTGAACAAGTCGTCTCTGGTCATACCAGGCTTTCTTGGCACACCGGCTGGAATCACAACCACGTCGGCACCCTTAAGGGCCTCGTCCAATTGCTCAGGCTCGTAGCCCTTGACGGTGGAGTTGGTTGGCACGTGCGACACGTCGGCAGCAACACCGGGGGCGCCTCTCAAGTCGTAGAGCGCCAAGTCGGTCACCTTTTGGTTCAACTTCATCAAAAGCGACAATGGTTGGCCGATACCGCCGCCGGCGCCCAAAACGGCGACCTTGTAGGCGGCGGAAGGAGAGGAGGAAAATGATCTGGTAGCAGCCTTGAACATTGGAATATATACAGTGGATGGGGAACAAAAGAGTGCGGAACGGGAGGTTTTTATACGGGATCGCCGTGTGCGCCGGGCGCGGACCAATCACAGCGCGCAGTTGCGTGCCGAACCGTCCGATTCGTGGGGGTGGTGCCGCCGCCCGACTGCGGGGGGCTATTTGGACCGGAGAAATTGGACGCCAGAGGGGCGGAGGCAAGGATGGCGGACACCACCACCGGGGCCCCGGGGGATGTTGTGGAGGCGGTGGTGGGGCGCGGAATGTTTTGACGCGAGGGAGGAATTTGTTTTTCACTCGGACTGTCGGACCTGGATGTGCCGCATTCTGGGGTGCGCATGGCTCGGCACGGCGTATCCACGGAACGGTTAGAGCGGGAAGGAAGAGGGAGGGGAGGAGGAGGTGAGGAGATGAGGAGGAGGGGAGGAGGGGAGGAGGGGAGGAGGGAGGAGGAAGTTGGGAAGTGAGAAACGAGAGGAAATGGAAAGGGTATTGGAAAATCGAATGATCTCATGCAAGCCGGAATAGCGTGTGCCATGCGCACTTGTAGACAAGAAGCCTTTATGGCCAAGTTGGTAAGGCACCTCACTAGTAATGAGGAGATCGTCAGTTCGAATCTGGCTGAAGGCATTTCTTTTTGCATCCATCGTGGGTTTCCTATCTGTTTCGTTGTTCTTGTTGTTTTCGTTGTTCTTGTTGTTTTCGTTGTTTTCGTTGTTTTCCTTGTCCCAGTCGCACTCACCTGGTGTCGGTAGTTAACTGTCTTCTCCGCGCTCTTCTGTTTATCTACAATCTCACCACCTAACCCACCACCACTCCCATCCACCCTACCATATATAACTCCACCCTACCATATATAACTCCACCCCAACATATAACTCACAACACCCAAACCGAAACAATGTCCAAAGAACAGGCCAAAAAACACTCGTTGGACGTTTCCCATGTGGCGGCAGTGGAATTGCCGTTGATTGTCAAAAACACCGACAAGGCCATTGGCATGCTTGGCGGCCAGGAACGCATCAAGCGTGCCCTCGACTCCCAATTCCGCCAGCTCCCCATCCAACCCAGCAGCCACCTGGTGGATGACCGCAACTTGGAGTTGCGGTTGAGAAATGACCCGTTCCATCACCCGATTCAAGCGCTGCTCAACCGGCGGGAAAAAGTCTTGGTCAAGGTGTCAGTGCCGAAGTCGGCGTTGCCTGCGGATTACCACCAGAACCCCAATCGATACACTATCCAGGAGTTGGTGCAGCGCAACGACCGCCTCAATGGGCCCGCGTATAAGGTGGAGCCGGTTGCGATCATCAACAAGAACTACACCTTCCGCGCCATTGCCGACTTCCAGATCTCCACCCGCAACAACACGAGGGTGCAGGACTTCCGCCACAACGTGCTCCAGGCCCGTGACTTCAACGGCATGAAGCAGTACTACCAGGAGAAGCTTAACGTGCAAGACGAGTTCAAGGACCAACTGATGTACGAGAACAAGGATCACAACCTCATCCCACCACCCAACTTCAGCGGCATCCGGTTCCCGTTCGACTTCCGCTACCAGAAAAGCCCATACACCGTGACTCTCCGTGACGACAGCGGTGACGTCAAGGTGGTGATGAAGTCCGACAGCAAGAAGTTGTTCACCAACACGGTGGACTTCCACGGCGACTCGGTGCCGCAGCTGCCGCTCCCGGAAATCGTGGCAAAGTACAACTGGCTCTTGAAGTCCGACTTGTCCCAGGAGTACTCCGACAAGAAGCTTTTCGACTGCATCCAGCACTTGACCTACTTATTTGACGTCAAGCCCATTTGGCTCCGGAAGCTGCTCATAGACGTGACTCCAGAACATCTCCAGACCGCTGTCAAAGAGGCATTGCCTTATGTATCGTACTGCTACAAAAACGGCCCGTGGCGTTTCTGCAACGTCAAGTTGGGGGTAAATCCGAAGGACAATAAGTCGTACTGGATGTACCAGAGTGAATACTTTCGGTTGCTGCGGGCCCACATACGTAATGATACCCGCGAGTCGTCTGACCGCATCGTGCCCAATACCATCCGCTTGCACCACCCCCACTCAGACATCCGGCTCTCGGAAGATCTTTTCTTTACCGGGGCAAAACTCCCAAAGGCGATCAACTATCAGATTGGCGATATCATGGACACACATGTGTGTGGCCTTATTGAACAAGCCCAGACCGAGCCCCAAGCGTTTTTCCGCGATACTCTCGATGCTCAGGATGGGTGGATCAAACACCAGGTGCTTGAGTCTATCCGGCACATCGTGCGGTATAAGTTGCGGCGGTTACAAGAGGACCAGACTATCGAGGCGGAGAAAATCCAGAAGATCCTTGATACTGACTATACCGTCAAAGAGGTTAGTGAAGACGACGACGCCCATGCAGAGGCGGAGGAAGATGAGTTTGACGAGACCCAGGTCAAGTTGCAGGAGGAAGATGAGAATGACATCGATGACGATGCGATTGACTCAGGGGCCTTCAACGAGGAGTCGGTTTACAGTCGCATAAAGCAGGTGGACGAAACCACTGCGGCTAAGCTCAGTGCGTTGGTGGGATTGGTGAAGCAAGATTCGCTTGGGGAAGAGCAATGAGACTGAGAAGCGTACAGTGACCCGTGACGGGAGTGCAGCTGAGATAATTTATTACACAGAAGAGACCACAGCGATTCGGGTTATTGCAACTACCAACTAAATAGAGATCCAGAGAGAGATCCACAGACAGATCCAGAGACAGAGAGAGATCCACAGACAGATCCACAGACAAGAATTCGGCTCCCACATGTAGGTTGTACTCACCATCCTTACAAAGTCACCCAAACAAACTATAATACACCGAACACGGCTCAAGCCCACCTAAAGCAACACGCGACTCGTCTGTATCACAATCACCTCTCTTGCTTCTCCACCCGATTCGCGTGGTGCGCCTCCATATAACGTGCACTAATCTCAAACTAACACGTAGTTTTTCCACCACAACATGACCAAGGCTACCGAAACATTTGTTGCGCTTTTCGCCGTCTCGGCGGTGTACTTTGCATTGGTCACCGGCGTGCTTCCAACCGGAGAATTGATCCAAACCGAGATTTTGCCCTACTTGCCATGGTGGGCGTTGGTGGCTTTTGGCGCGTATGCGTTGGGCACTTTGGGCTGGGGTGTGTTGACGTTCAAGAACAAGGAGGAGAGCTACAAGGAGTTGTTGGAGCAGATTGACGAGGCCAAGGACTTCTACAAGAGAAAGGGTGTTGACTTGGATGAATAGATAATAAATATGTTACTGGATGGTTCTGTATAACGGTCTAGCCGGGGCTGACAGTAGAACAGCCCGACGGCGACGGGTTGGGTAGGTTGTGTGGTTTGCAGGTGGAGGCGGAGGCGCCACTTCCACTGATGCCCGTTTCCACTCATAGGTCTATATTCACAAACCTCACCTCCCCGCCTGCTCTTTCTGCAACTTCTTCTTGCGCTCCATCTCCGCAAACACTCGGATTGACACAGGCACATTGGCCCATTCGTCTTCCTGTTCCTGTTTCGCCTCAACCTTTGCTTTTTCTGCCACCTTACCGCCCGTATTGCCCCCCGGCATATTTTCCGGGTTGAGAAAACGCACGGGCGGATCAAAGTCCGCAGGCCAGATTCCTCCCCGTACCGCCAACTTGCCAGCGGCTTCCTTGCGTTTGTCGTTCCAGTCTTTGATGTCATCGTTGTACATTTCCCACACGCAGTTGATGCAGCCGCTCATACAGCAGTTGTTAGGCTCGATGGGTTTCGCCGGAACCTTCACACCCGCAATGATTCTAGGATCGCCAACATTGAACCGGCTGGAACTTTGGCGCACATCACCACGGATGCGACCTCCGAAGACACGGGAAATACGTTCTTCAGGGGTCAAGTCTTCTAATGCGTATGCCCCTTCGAACGAAGTGCTGGAACTTTCGGGTTCGGGTGGAGGAATGGGATTTCGCTGGGTTTGGAGCAAAAGATCGTAGAAATCGTATTTCTGGTGAGATGCTGCTTTGGACGCAAGGCCACGGACAGACGTTCTTGCTATGCTGGTCATCATCTTTGGTCTATGGAGCCGTACTCTCATGAATGGGTATGACTAAAGATATGGATGGGAGAATATGGATGAGAGATAGTCGGGGGACTGGGAGTTCGATCACAATCTATTATAGTATGCCAATTATCTAGCAGGCACTCGAATCGAGAAACAGGATAGCCCTCGTATAGTTGGAAGAGGCTGGAGTGCTCCGTCGGTGTAAGCAGAGAAGTTCGTACAGGCTTGGTGATCGGCGGGGTGCGTGATGCTGACAGACTACATAATAAGGTGTCATCCATCAAAGGATAGAGACGGAGGTGTAATACGACTCGATTGGAGGCCGATTGTGTGCGTTTTGAAGCGATGCTGGCATTTATATGGTCTAGTTCAGACAGGCAATACCAGATTAGTACAGACGGGGGTACTCGAAACAGTTGGATAATTAGAAACCGCGCTGAGTGTATTACATCGACGAGAGCTCTATCCCGGCATCTTGCAAAAAAACCTGACCATCAGTAGAAGTAGACTATCATTCGCGGTTGCGGAAGACATGCTATGAGGGTCATCATATAGCGGTATGGTCCAGAAGCGTTGGCAATATGTCAAGGGAAAGCGAATAAATAAAATATTGAAACCAGCGCCGGCTGAAATAAAGGTGGAATAAACCAGCAACATTAAATTAGAAAAACATTCATCACATAAGCTATGCAGATACGACACCCAGGGAAACGGAGATCTCACAATAAATGGGATCAGCAATAACATTAACGTATGACAAGACTAGATATAAAGACATATGCATAGAATAAACCCGAGATAAATAGATTCATATATTTGACCAAATCAGAACTTTAGACCATTAACGGACCAGCCACCTGACTCATGATGGGGCGGAAACATTACTACGTCATCTCAACGTGGAACGCCCGCAATGCTTCCTCAATGCTAAGAAAAAACCCGGCTCCGAGCCATGCCGATACATTCATCGGCATATTCGATCCATTCGCCGGGGCCACCTCTGCCGCTGGCCGCAGGGCGCAAAACTCGTTGTAGCCCGTATTCACGATCGCCATGATCCCCAGCTTGACAAAACGGCTCCGCACGTGGCTATTGCTCGGCACCCGAGCGAACGCCACATGTATCTTTTCCACTTCGCTGTACCGCTTGACAATATCATAAAGGTTTTGCGTCGACAGCGCGTCAATGCCGGTCATGCCCTTGCAATCAAAGATGATAACCTTGATGGCGCCATGCTCAAAGCCACGAACCAGGGGCTGAGACGGATGTACCGAGAGCGTGCCGAACTTTTCGATCCGGGTGAGCTTACTGCGGAGGTCGCCCAAATTAGCGAAATTCAACGGCTCTGGGATCTTGATGATGAGCACGCCCTCGATCTGCTCGATCTCGGCCACTCCAACCGCATCCACAGCGTCTCCAACGCCGTCGGCAGCAAAATGTGCCGTGAAGCTTTCCTCGATGAGCTCGTCCGCGTTGCGGAACACCGAGGTGTTGGGAATGCGGCCCAAGATATGGATCCGCGAGCGAGACCCGTGCTTGATGACCCGCACCACCGCAATCATCACGCCAAGCACAACACCCGCCTCCACGCTCCAGAAAATGGTGGCGCAAAACACCAGGAAGAGAATGGCAACCTCATCGTAGCCGTCGATGCTCCAGAAAAACGCCACTTCGCGCGGAACCTCCTCCAACACTGTAATACCAATGATGGTGGTGCTCAACGAAAGGACGCACTCAGGGAGATAGTACAAGTAGGACAAGAGGTAGCGGATTGCCACAAGAATGGTCGCACCCATTACCACCGTGGCCAAAGGCGAGTTTGCACCGGCCAAGATGTTGACTTTGGACCGGCCGAGCGCCCCAAACGACGGTAAACCTCCCACGAACGTGAGGGCAAAGTTACACATGCCCAACGCCACAAGTTCGCGGTTGGAAGACACGTTGTAGTTGTATTTGGCGCCGAGCGCCTTGGTGGCAGTGGTGGAGTCGAAGAACCCAAGAACAGAGCACAAAAATGAGGTGGAGAACACGGCTTTAAAGAGTGCGAGCCGCGACCACACGAATGGGTTGATAAACACGCCAGACGCCGTCTTCCCGGGGGTTTTGGTCAAGTCCCCCACAACAGCCACTCCTAGTCCATGCCAGTCGTAGTAGTAGGAGAGAAACGTGGCCACCACGATCATGGCAAGAAGCTCGGGCACATATACCGCCGCCCGGATCTGGCGCTGTTCCAACCGCCGTTTTGTCTTGCCAATGGCGAGCACCACCACCAAGGTGCATAGAGAGATGACCACGGTGGGAACATGGGCCATTTGCACGTGAGTCACAGCAAACACCCACTTGTCCACAATGGTAGCATGGGGTAAGGTGGCCGCCAACGTCTGGAGCCCCATTTGAATGGCAAACTGGTTGGAGATCATCACCACGCCCATGGCACCAATGAAGCCCTTCAACAACGACCGCGAGAGCACGTTATCCAAAAAGCCACACCGGAGCAAACCAGCGGCCAAAAGCACCGCCGACATGCCCACCGAAATTGTGGCACTAATTTCCACCGCGGAAAGGCTCGCAAACTGGCCCGAAGCGTCGTGGGTGAAACGCTCGATGATCTGACCGTAGAGCACCGCCGAACTGGGCAGTGGGCCCACCACGAGCGTAGGGACACCGCCGAAAACGGCATATGTAAGCGCTGCTGCCGCCGCGGAGTAAAGACCCACGAGCGGCGGGAGTTTGGCAAGGGAAGTAGCAAGCGACATCACAAGCGGGATCTGGAACGACGCAAGCGAAACACCGGCAAGAATATCACCGACAGCGTCTTCTTGGCGGTACTGTGGCACCCACCGGAGAAGCGGCAAGTAGTATGCCACGTAGGCAAACCAGTCAAACTGGTGGTCAAGGGTTTGGCGCTCAAAGTCGAGAGAATCGCCGTCGTGGTATTTCTTCACGAGTTCGGCGCTGACATCAGAACGGAGCGACTGTGACAGCGGGAGCGAGAGAAGCGGCGGTCTTCTATTTGGGAGAAGCCGCGTGTTTTCTCGTGCAGCAGGCATGGTGTCAAAAATGGCCAGAACTTGGTGTAGTAGTTCTGGTTCTGTATAGTCTTTATCGTTGGTGCGAGTGTGGGGTTGGTTATGGCTAGTATAATTTGGTGAATGGGAAGGATGTGGCAATGGGCGGGGCCATTAAACGAGGCAATGTTTCCGAAAGATTTTTGGCGTCCCAATTTTTAGGCCCAACTTCTTATGGCTTTGTGATTATGACTTGTTGTTGGACTGGCTTGATGGCATAGTGAAATCTGCGCATCGACTCGTTCTGCAGTGAGACCAGGTAGCGTTCACTTCTTTTCCCACAAAAACTTAGGGACCACGGAACTGAGCGTTTGAATCAATTACCAGGGAACTATTGTGTTGCAAAATTGGGCCCTTGTCGCTACTGACCACTGAGTCTGAATCTGGCTACTGAATCCCGCAATTACTGGCTTCGGCACAGTTTGGGGAGCACTGGGTTCAATAGCGCTAACGTAAGACAAACTGGAACTGGAAAAATCCAGTAGTCCAATAAAAAAGTAGTAATACACTATGAATAATCGGTCATAAATAAGAGGATCACCGGTTATCACAACAGAACAGTCTATAATTTAGTCACTCGCCCTTGATGATCTTTTCAATCAAATCATTAGTACCGAACGGATTCTGAATATAGAGATTGTGACCGCCCTGTGGCACAACATGTAATTGGGCCGTTTTACTGTGTGAGTTGACTTCCTCCACCAACTTCCTCCCCGCTTCAGAGTTCATAAAGTCATACTGGCCATAGACGACATGTAACTTAAATTTGGCCAAATCACTTTTCTTTGCCGACGCAAACTTTCCAAAAAGCGGAATTCGGCTGGTGGTTGCCGGGGTGAGCAAGTACTTGATGTGGGTGTCAGATTTGGTCCCGGTGGTGATGGAATTGTACAAATATTCAATGAGAAGACGGCACTCAGTATTGGTTCCATACCTCAACTGGTTGGTACTGGTAAACACCTTGGACCCTCCAAGTTTTTTAATCACCTTGTTCACCGCAAATAACTTGCTGTACCACATATCATAGTACTTGGCCACACCCCACGGACCCATAAATTTGAGCAATCGGGGTAAATACGGCTGGATATGGTACCAGAACTCAATGGTACTTTGTGACAATATCGGAAATCGACTCAAAAACCGCAGCGATGTCGGATCAAGTGACGGAGAAATATTCTTGGTTTCGGCCGGAACGGGCGTATTTGCGGCATACGCATGTCTTTCCACTCCCACTGGGCTTAGAAGCACCAAAGTGCGCAAGTTGTCGGGATACTTAATGGCATAAGACCCACACCAGTACCCACCGAAGGAGTGACCCACCAAGTAATCTATCTTCGGAATATTGGAGTTCTTGCGCCACCCCTCAAGTGCCTCCACATAGTAGGATTCTATGTCGTTAAGCTGGGGTAAAAGCGTCTTTTGACGGACGTGAAAGCGTTCCACATCAAAGTCGTAGCCATCCACAAGCTTATAGTATTTATTGTAGAGTTCTGTGGGGTTGGTGGGTTTACTATCGTGAATGGTGACGTGGTCAGCCCGCGGAATCGGTTTCCAATAGTTAATGCTGGTCACTTTTGGGTTCAGCGACAATCCGAAGGACACATTGTCCAAGAAATGGACTTTGAAGTTGGACTGTTGTCCTTTGAGTCTGTTCACCACGTGAAAGTTGCGGGCAAAACATCCGAGCGACGCACCGTAGCCATGTAAAAATACCACATGTTCGGTGGCGTACCCCGGGCTATTGATGACGTCAAACGAGACCTGGTTGATGTAGTTTCCGTTGCTGTCGATTGGCACTTGGCGAAATTCACGGCCAACACCGTGATTTTCCTCCAAGTTGGGCGAAAAATGGTGGTCAACCAACTTTTGCTGGAGTTGGGCTAAGCGCCCGGGCATGAGTGAGTTCCACCATATTTTCCACGCTACAGAAAAGGGAATCTTCTGCACCAATCGCAGATTTGGCTTGTAGTTTGGCGGAAGTTGAAACGGTGGTTGTGAGGACGATCCCAAAAGACGGATGTGTCGAAACATATATGTGTAATCGGTTACTTGTACGCGATTTCGCACCCACACTGTGGGGTAAAGTACCTGGATTCAAGACTGCTATTGTCGACTTGGCTTTAGTGATGTTGGTTACCAATTGTTTTTTCTGCCTAAGGTATACTGCAGATTTTCTAGATTCCTGGAACCAGATTCCTGGAACCTCCAGATTCTCATTCTTCGGCTGCTCACCTCCAATTTAATTCTCGCCCGCCACTGCCTCACTTCATTTTCTAGCTGCATCCATCATAATCAGCTCCAATTCTGTCTGAATCTTCAATCTTTACACCTCTGCAGATGCCTACATTGTCCAACTCCACCCGTGCGTCGTCGTTACTATATACATGGCACTATATACATTAGTTGTCGCCCTTGACCAAACCAACCTTGGCTGGTCTCAAGACTCTCTTGTTCAAGGTGTAACCTGGCAGTTGCACGTGGAAAACCGTACCTGGTTCCTTGTCCGGTTGAGGAATCTCAAATGTGGCCTCGTGTTGGTTGGGGTCGAATTGCTCGCCCATAGGGTCGATCTTTTCGATTCCATGCTTCTCCAAGGTCTTCTCAAACACGCTTCTGGTCATAGAAACACCGTCGAACAAGTTCTTCACCTCGTCATTGCTGCCCAATGTGTCCTCCTTGACGGAGTTCAACGCCAAGGTGAAGTTGTCCAACGACTCCAACAAGTCCTTGGCAAACTTTTGCAAAGCGAAATCTCTGGCCTTTTGCATTTCCTTCTTGGTGGTTTCCTGCAAGTTGCGGAAGTCAGCCACGGCTCTGGCATAGTGGTTCTTCATGTCAGCCAAATCCTTGTCCTTTTTACTCAACGCTTCTCTCAAATCGACCAAAGCTGGGTCCTCAGCCTCGGCATTTGCGGTCTCAGCAGTCTCCGCATCTTGGGGTTGCTCGGAGTTTTCTGGTTGCGCCTCTTGTTTCGTGGAGTTAAATCTGACGCCAAAAGAGGCAAATCTTGGAGCAGCCAAAACGGGGCGGATGGTTCTTGCGGGCAAACGGGCAGAACTTCTGACCGCAGCGGTGTAAAAGGCTCTGTGCATGTTTTTGGTAGTAGAGTGGTGATATGGAACCCAAACCGTAATGTGAGTGTGGACAAATTTTCAGCCGGTGTGCAGGTCAAAAAATGGGCCAGTTCAGAGCCGACAATAGGTCCTGTGGCAAACCACAAGAATTTGAAAATCGGGCTCGGGAAACCAATCTATAAGCATCCTTACGAAAATCTAACTTCGGCTAGTTTCGCTACTGGCCGGGCTGGCGGTGGTATTATCGGCTCGAAACGGCAAACTATCCACGCTTCCTGCAGGTGGATTCATTGGGTGTGATTGAAGCATCACTACACATTAAGGCAGGGCGCACATGATTGGAAGATAGGACTCGGATCAGATACACGGAACGGAAAATTTAACCCAGGGACACCCGCCAATATGCACTGTCGGAAGAATGCTGCTAGTTTTACCGGGTCGTTCTGCAGCCAGATCAATAAACCTCCCTCAATTCAGGGTGCACCTGCAGACAAACCAGGATTTGCGCTCGGTGCCTCGCCGGCAAACGCCGCGCTTCGAAGCAACTCCCAAAGGCTCGGAATACCGAAATAGGAAGAGCTGTTTAAGGGACAAAACTCACACAAGGTTAACTTAAATACCATTATACAAGCCAATACAATCATGGCCTGCCGCAAGAAAGATCGGGGCCAGATAATTGAAACCGGCTATTCCGAGTAAGAGGGGTCGCGATAAGCAACAATGCAACATGCTGCCTCTCCATTTGTCTTATCCGGATAGATAACATTTGAAGCCGTGCAAAATATGAATTCTCCACCTGAAGATATGCACCTCGCACATGATAGTGCATTCGGCGCATGAAGATACTGATACAGATCATGGATGCGACTTATTTAACCACTGGACTTTCTTCGAAAACCAAAGAGGTTAAATTCTGCAATGTCCAAGGAAGCCATTAAAGAAGTGGTGTCAAACGTCCGTGAGGACGACCTCGACTCTCAGGAGTCTATTAATGCAATGCTTGGTGCAAAATCTAAGTGGAACCGGCTCAACGAGTTTCTTCAAGTGGAGGAGCCAAGTGATTTAACTACAATGCAAAGGTACTTGTTCAATTACGATTTACGACCAGTGGAGGCAGCCAGAAGACAGTGGTCATGGTACAATTACTTTTTTTTCTGGGTCGCCGATTCATTCAATATCAGCACTTGGCAAATTGCATCTTCTGGAATTCAAGCAGGAATGACGTGGTGGCAGACATGGATAGCAGTGTGGTTGGGCTACTTTATTTCGGGAATTTTCGTGTCGATGACTTCCAGAATCGGTGTGATGAACCATATTTCATACCCCATTGTGGTCAGAGCATCTTTTGGAATCTTTTTTGCTATTTGGCCAGTGATTAATAGAGTGGTGATGTCTTGCGTGTGGTATTCCGTACAATCAATGATGGCTGGCCCATGTATTGGTCTTATGTTGCGGTCTATCTTTGGCCAGAACTTGGAGAATACTATGCACAATGGCATTTCCAATCCCAATCTTACCACATTCGAATTCTTGTGCTTTTTCCTCTTCTGGTTAATATCCTTGCCGTTTTTGTGGTTTCCACCTCACAAGATCAGACACTTGTTCACTTTCAAGGCGTATGTTTCGCCCGTGGCTGGAATTGCCTTTTTGGTGTGGACCTTAGTCAAGTGCCATGGTGCTGGTCCAATTATTCATGAAAAATCTCAACTTCATGGTTCTGCCTTAGGGTGGGCATTCGTGGAAGCCACCATGAACTCTTTAGCTAATTTTGCTACGTTGATCGCTAATGTCCCCGACTTTTCCCGTTTTGCGGACAAACCCTCTTTTACCATGAAGTACGTGGTTCAGACAGTTTCTATTCCATTTTGTTTTTCCCTCACCTCATTGATTGGTATTTTGGTGAGCTCTTCATCGACAATTTTGTACGGAGAAACTTTATGGTCTCCATTGGATGTTTTGGGCCGGTTTTTGGATAACTATACCAGTGGAAACAGAGGTGGTGTATTTCTCATCAGTTTGGCATTCTGCATTGCTCAATTGGGAACCAATATTTCAGCCAATTCGTTGTCATTCGGAACTGACGTTACGGCTCTTTTACCTCAGTATATGAACATCAGAAGAGGAGGATACTTATGTGCTCTTTTGGCGTTGGTGGTACAGCCTTGGAATTTGTTGTCATCCTCTTCTAAGTTCACCACATACTTGTCAGCTTACGCTGTTTTCCTTTCCTCGATTGTGGGAGTTCTTAGTTGCGACTACTACTATGTGAGAAGAGGCTACTTGAAGCTTACGCACTTGTATTCGACATTTGCTCCCGAGAACAAGAACACAAAGTCTCTTTATATGTACAACAAAATTGGAACCAACTGGCGTGCTCTCGTGGCTTACCTTTGCGGAATTTTGCCCAATATTGTTGGGTTTGTTGGTGCAACATCAGGAGAAGATAGAGTACCAATTGGTGCCGTTGAAGTGTACAGACTCAACTTCTTAGTGGGATTCTTCACTTCTGCCATCATTTATGCGGCATTATGCTACATCAGCCCGATTGAGGGAACTCCAGATGTTAAGCCATTTGAGAAGGGCTGGTTCGAGGAGTTCCAGGATGTAGAGGATTTTGAGGAGCAATTACAGGGCCATATTGTACATGAGGGTATCATTGAGGAAAAAGGATATTCCAGTAGTATTTTTAAAAATTAGATAGAGGCAGCGTGGTAAAGCCAAGCATATTAATTTGATATAAATTCTTTTTGAGTCATCGAAACCAGCTGCGAGTCATAAACTGTGTTCGTGCTCGTTGGGTTATTTTTCGTTTTTCGTTTTGCGTATACGTTATACTTATTTGATCATGTGTTATCTACAATTGTATTAGCTGGTAACAACAAACATTAATGTCTGTTTAACAATCTAGTTTCAAAGGTAAATTTAAACCGCATTAAGTAAATTAGCGGGAGGGTACAGCTGAATCGCATGAGTGGGTTTCGGATCTTCGGCAAGAAATACGGGCCGCTTTCGCCAATGCTTAAATAAGCCCAATCCAGGAGAATTATCGGAAGGATCAGTGGGCGAACACAAATGAGCATATCATGCGACCGAGTTTACTGGAGGATGAAAAACAGATCTTTACAAAACAGAAATTACCCCGTTGAACTGTATTCCGGCTACACCAATGAAAGGCTTACTCTGAGTCAATTTGTCCAAACCTAATTCCGGTGCGAACAGGTTGATTATATCTGCGAATGCCGCAACGAATGACTCATATCTCGCGTTTTCCCACGTTCGGACCAAGCTATACCCTGTACAGGTGATACCACTTAAATTGAAAAATTTCACCTCCAGTTTTCAGTATCCAACTATGTTGTCCGCTTACGCCCGCCGTGCATTTTCCACTTCCTCACCCGCATTCAAGACCTTGAAGATTGGGTTGATTCCCGGTGACGGAATTGGCAGAGAAGTGATTCCTGCTGGAAGAGCGGTGTTGGAAAACTTGCCTGCCAAGTTCGACTTGCAATTTGATTTCGTCCACTTGGACGCTGGTTTCGAGTTGTTCCAAAAGACTGGTACTGCGTTGCCAGACAAGACGGTTGAGGTTTTGAAGAACGAGTGTGACGGTGCCTTGTTCGGCGCTGTTTCGTCTCCTTCGGTCAAGGTCGCAGGCTACAACTCGCCAATTGTTGCGTTGAGAAAGAAGTTGGGGTTGTACGCCAATGTGAGACCCGTCAAGTCGGTGGAAGGTGTCGGCAGACCGGTGGACATGGTGATTGTACGTGAAAACACCGAGGACTTGTACATTAAGGAAGAGAGATCTTACACCAAGGAAGATGGCACCCAGGTTGCTGAGGCGATCAAGAGAATCACCGAAACCGCCTCTACCAACATCGCCAAGATTGCTTACGAAATCGCGTTGCTGAGACAAGCCATCAGAGAGGCTTCTTCCACCAAGTCGATCCACTCTGAGCCTTCGGTCACTGTGACTCACAAGTCCAACGTGTTGTCCGTTTCGGACGGTTTGTTCCGTGAGACCTGTAAGAAGGCGTGGGACGCCAACCAAGAGAAGTTCGGCTCCATTGCGTACAAGGAGCAAATTGTTGACTCCATGGTGTACAGAATGTTCAGGGAGCCCGAGATCTTTGATGTTGTTGTTGCGCCAAACTTGTACGGTGACATCTTGAGTGACGGTGCTGCTGCTTTGGTCGGCTCTTTGGGTGTTGTTCCATCGGCCAACGTTGGTGACAACTTCGCCATTGGTGAGCCATGCCACGGTTCTGCCCCAGACATTGAGGGTAAGGGTATTTCCAACCCTATCGCCACCATCAGATCTACTGCTTTGATGTTGGAGTTCATGGGTTACCAAGAGGCTGCGGCCAAGATCTACGAGGCTGTTGACGCCAACTTGAGCGAAGACAAGATCAAGACCCCAGACTTGGGCGGCTCTTCTTCTACCCAAGAGGTGATTAACGACATTATCAGACGTTTCTAGATTGCCAGCGTTTCTAGATGAAATGTATACGAAAGCGATGCAACTATGTATTCAGCCGAGGTAGACAACTGTGTGTTCAGCCGAGGGACCGCCTTCGCATCCAGTAGTTGACCTACGCAAGTGGGGCGGCACAATTGACTGTAGTACTATCAATGCCACTACTACTTAGCAGCTAAGAAACCAATGCTGCTACTGACGGTCTCTCACGAAACAAGCAGCAAAGAATCCAATACCTCCGTCTTCCTTTGGAACAGCACGGACGCATCCTCCGGCCATTTCTAAACACTTCTTTTCGTCTCCACCGCACAAGGAAGTGAACTCTTGTTCCCAACCTCTTCTCTCCCAGGAAGGAATGACAAACTCCCTCTTTTCAAGGTGCCATCCTTGCCTCTTGATGTCGCCGTCACTGAGTAGATCCACTACCACCCGCTCATTTTCATGCGGGTGGATTGAACAAGTGGAGTACACCACCTTGTGGGCATTTGGGAACGACAAAGCGTGCTTCATTATCTTGAACTGGAACCCTGCCAACTTGTTGAGCCTCTCAGTATCAATTTCCTCCTTATCCTGTTCCTGGTTAGCGTCTTCGATCGCTCTACCGAAAATACCCGATCCACTGCAAGAAGGATCAACAATAAAGCCGGTAATGGTGGGGAAGTCTTGAGGCTTGACTGTGGTGAAGTCCGCATGCGTAGGATGAATAAGACTTTTTTTGGATTTTCCTGTAGCCTTTTCACACATGAGTTTCAATACCTTGACTCTGCGGTTATCTCTTTCGAAAGCATACACCACGCCGTCATTGTGCGAAGCCACAAACGACGCTGCATGCGTAGTTTTGTTTCCCGGGGCGGCAGTTGCGTCTATAACCTGGGTGTGGATATCCTTCGGGTCGTTGTTGAGAATTTCTGCTGGAAAACACGAAGCTCTGTCCTGAATGATAACCTCTCCATGCAAATAGGCCGGTGTGGCCGTAAGCTTCTCGCGTGGATGGATTCCGTACAAGTTTTGGATGTGGGAGTCACGGAAAAGCACTCCTGGCTCGGAAATATCCTCAATCGAATCCACCAGCTCCAATTGGGCAAAAAATGGATGCTTCTTGAAAAATGCATCCGGAGCGATCTTGATGGTGTTGATTCTGAACCAGCGCACCGGAGTTTCGTCCTCATCGACACCTTCTTTCAATGGAAGCTTCTCCACGGCCGTGACTTTGTGGCGCAACTTCAATTTGGTGAGTTCTGCCAGTAGTCTGGTCTTGTTGAGCAAAAACGCATCTTTCATGGGGTGCTTACCCAGCTGGATACGGCCCTTGGTGCTGAACAAGAAGTCATGTACCATTAACATTAACAAGGAATCCTTCATCTTCAACCGCTTCACTGGCGGCAGGTCCTTGATTTTGGATTTGCGAATGATCTCTTGGATATAGTCCTTGTATTTGAGGGTGGAGATTACCAACGCATAGATGTGTTTGGGGGAGTTGGAGAGTTTTGCATTGAAAATTCGGTTTTTCAACCCGCGGTCACCGTCCTGGACGAACTTTTCTGCCTCGAAATAGAGCTTCATGGAGAAGAGATGAGCAGGTACAGGATTTGGTGATGGAGTAGGTGCGAGTGGTTATATCCCGGGCATTGGGGACCGTTTTAATGTATGGAAAGGAAAGGTTTGGATTCGTTAGACGCCTTTCGTTTAAGCACTGGTTTTTAATAGCCTGAGTTCCACCCCTCTTCGGCACGGTCAGTGATAGCTGTCTTTTAGTATCTTTGCCCAACCCATCCCCAACCCATCTTTCGCATTCTGTAGCACTTGTTTCGCATCCGCACTTGGGTGCGGAAAACCACAAGCCATGAATTGTTTGGAGTCACTGATTTCAAATCCCTGGTACTGATGTTGAAAATCAAAATGGTCAAGTCAAAACGGTCAAGTCAAAACGGTCAAGTCAAAACGGTCAAGTCAAAACGGTCAAGTCAAATTGATCAAAATCAAATCACTCTTCCATGTCATGGTATTCAGCTTGACTGGCGCAGAGTGCCCGGTGTACGGGTGTTCTGCCCCGGCTTTCCCATTCGCCTTGTTTCCCTTTTTCCTCCTTACTCTACCCCACCATTCTACTGCACGCACCATGAAACCCATCCGTAATTACATTGGAAGCCCCGCTCAAGCGGAAAATTCAATACATCTCGTACCACGCCTGTGTATGGATGCAGAATACTCCCACCATTCTTTCCTGACCAAACTGGGTAAATGTGAGCCAATTATCCACTGTCACCACTTCTATCGTCGTCCCCTTAACGAACTTCCCCTAATCCCTCTTCTCTTTCTCTTCAGCCTGCCGGCGCTCCCCTTCGTCCCTATCTCCTCCGTCGGATTGCTATCCTGGAGGTACGGGTGTGTACCCTCAAGCCACGTTCGTCTCCTCCACTACTGCCCTCCACATGCCACCTCCGCCAGACGCCTTTCCCCCGGGCACACGCCTCACGGTGGGCTCTCACCATGTGGTGACCACCCGCTACCTTTCACTGGGCGGCTTCGCCCACGTCTACACCTGCCAAATCGAGCCGGAATTCCGCAATTCCTCCACTGCGTGCCTAAAGCGGGTAGTGGTGCCGAACAAGACCCAACTCACGCTTTTGCGGCAGGAGGTGGACGCCATGAAACGACTCCGTGGAAATCGGGCCATTGTGTCGTACATCGACTCCCACGCGGCGCGGATGCCGCCTCCACCCCCCGGTTCCCCGCAACAGTACGAGGTTTTGTTGTTGATGGAGTACTGCGCCGGCAACGGGTTGATTGACTTCATGAACTCACGGTTGACACAGCGGCTCACGGAGCGCGAGGTGTTGGCCATTTCTAGCCAGGTGACGACGGGCGTGGCCATGTGCCACCACCTCCGGCCGCCGTTGCTTCACCGCGACATCAAAATCGAGAATGTGTTGCTCGACGGTCCTGGGAGCTACAAGCTCTGCGACTTCGGGTCCGCGGTAGGCTACCAGGCGGTGCCCAAGGTGGCGGACGAGCTTCAGCGCATGCACAGCGACATCATGCACCACACTACGCCGCAATACCGTGCCCCGGAGATGGTGGACTTGAGCCGCGGGTTTCCCATCGACGACAAGCTGGACGTGTGGGCGTTGGGCGTGTTGATGTACAAGGTGTGCTATTATACAACGCCGTTCGAGCTGCCGGCGCAGACGTCGTTGGCGGACTTGGAGCGCCTGATTTTGCACTGTCTGACCACACTCCAGTTCCCGCACACGCCGGTGTACTCGCAGCGGCTCCAGAACGTGATTCGGTGCTGTTTGCGCGAAGACCCTCGGCGGCGGCCCAGCGCGGTGCAATTGTTGCAGGAGCTCTGTGTGATGCAGGGGTTGGTGGTGCCGGACGTGATTCCGTACTCGGTGCGGGTGGATGGGGACAAGGGAGAAAGGGAGAAGGCAGGAGACAGGGCAGAGGAAAATCCAAAAGAGACGCCCTATGAGAAGCCACACGACCGGCCTCAGGAAAAGCCAAGGAGACGGGACCACCCGACCAAGGTTGAGACGGCTAACAGACCCGAGAGAACCCACCACGAAGCGCTCGAGTCTCCTTCTCCACAGTCCGATGCGTTTGCGTCCATCGACAAGTCTAAGATGCTCGCGCTCCTGAACAAACCAAAGCCTCCGCTTGTGGCTGCTTCCCCCGTCGTCCCCACCATCGTCACTCTGAAACCTCAACCGCGCCTCAGACCCAAATCCGCCATCTACTCGTCTCAAGATCTCTATCCCTCAGTGTCGTCATCGTCGCTCCACACGCTCATTTCACAGCAGGTGCACGACACCAGCGCCGACCTCTCGTCCATCCGCAAGTCTGAGGAGTTGGACCGTGGCACATTGGACTTCTTGCGGTCCAAAGACGGTCCTGCGCGCAACGACACCGGCAACTCTCTCAAGGCATCGCTCAAGAGTGGATTGCGGCGCATTTCAACCGGCGGATCGGTCAAGAGCCAGCGGTCCGGTTCTGCCAACTACCGCCGCACCAGTGGTCTGCTCCAGACAGAGGAGCCGCGGGACGAGCTCAAGCGCAAGCTGTCGATCCAACGTCGCGTGGCACAGCTCTTCAACAACCGCGACAAGAAAACTCCCAAGACAGCATCGGGCTACGGCAAGTACACCGACCAGGAGGACATTTCTGCCATCAACTATACCGATCTCTCCAACAACGCCAGTTCAGAGTCGCTTGTGGAGGCGGAAATTCCGGTGCGCTTCAATTTTGACAAGACACCGGTCCCAGAGTCTGCAAGAACGCCGGAACCGCGGGTGAACATACCGGAGGCGAGAGAGAAGCGAGAAAAGCGGGAGGTGCGCGAAGTGACAAGAGAAGTAAGAGACTCAAAAGGGAAGCGAGAGGCCAAAACGGACACACATGTTTCCCGCCACCCGAGACCAAGGGATGTCAAAAAAGACGCTCCTGTTTCTCGGCTGGACAAGTCTACCAAGTATGGTGGGCTCGCACCTCCGCCTTGTCCCCCCAGTTTGAGCCATGCGAAGAAGCCGCCACCAAAGCCCACCAAGCCGCTGCATTTGAAGTTGCCCGAGCGTCGCCTCAGCACTTCGAGCGAGATTTCCTTGCCGGACTTGGACGATCTCGAAAAACAATTTGCCCGGCGATTCCCGAGTTATGTGTAAGAGATTACTTCCATAGAATATATTTACCTTAGAGTAGAGTTGTAGAGGGTTTCACTTAATCAGTGCTCTTTGGTGGTGGTGAAGAAGTCAGTGGACGTTCACGTTTGTGGACATGACGTTTAATCTCTCTCTCTCTCTCTCTCTCTCTCTACAAATTGTCTGCTTATCGTACATTCTATTCCGACCAGTCGACTCTCTCCGGACAATAATGGACAATTCGTTTCACTGAACGCCTTGTCTTTTAATTCGACTCCGTTTCCGAATACTCCAGCACCGAATCCAAAATAAAATCCATGACCTCGTCGAACCGCTCTTGAATTACATCCCACAACCCATCGCCCGCCGCTTTCAACACCCGTCCAAACTTCTTCCGCGGGCGCTTGCTCGCCTCCTCCGTATCCTTGCCTCCCGCCCAGCACAGGTTCATGCTACTGGCAAAGAGAACCGAGTTTTGGTAGTACCAGTCCACCATCAGCTCGTCCATCACCGGCACCAACGGCTTTAACGCCGACCGTCCCACATATACCACTGTACCGCGCACAAGGTCCTTGATTTCCTGTGACGGCCGCTTGGCGTACAAGTGCACAATGGCGTGGTATGCATCACCGTACCCCACAAACACCACCTTCTTGGCGTCGGCAAAGTAGCCCAAGTAGTTGTCCCACACCCACAACAAGAGCTCCTGGGCAAAGATGGACGGGTTGTAGTTGGACGCCTTGCCCGACAGCGGCAGCTTCAGCATCGCCTGGGTGTAGGACGGTATGTTGATGTCGATGTAGCCCACGCGGTCCAGCGCATTTTCCGCCGCCAACTCCGCGCCGAGCCGCTCCATCACCCGCGCCAACGGGTGTTCTAGCACCACCAGCGTGCTGCTGTCGATGGTGCCATTGACAGGATTGATGGCGGCCCACACCTCCGGCGGGTCGTGGATCGACACCACGAGTGTCGTGCAGTCGCTCACGTCGCCGCTGGCGAGAATGAGGTCGTCCACGTGCGGCGGCAAGTCGGTGGAAAACGCACTGGTCTTCTCGCCCGGCAGGTCCAACACCGGCAACGCCACAAAGCCGTGCGCGGCAAAGAGCTCGTGTGCCTGGTACTGCCGCACCGGCTCCGCGAACGCCATGGTCTTGCCCGGCGCGTCGTACACGTCGTCCGCCAGGTGCGGGGTGTAGCCCGGGCGCATGCACTGCCAGTACTTTGCCTGGGTGCGCACCACCTCGCTCACGGTTTCGAGCACATCCGGGCGCGGGAGCGATGTGATGGTGGCCTCGGGCGGCTCGCCCACCAACACCTTGGCCACCGCAAGCGCGGAGGTGGAGATGGAGTCTAAGTTGTAGCCGCCCTCGAGCACCACCGTCAACTTGCCCTTGGCGATGCCCTTGAGCATATGGGTCATGTGGCCGTAGCCCGCAGGCGTGACGTGGCACTGGCCAATCAAGTCGCCGTCGGCCGCGTCGAACCCGGCGCTGACGATGATGAGGTCCGGGTCGAACTCGCCAATGATGGGGAGAATCACCCGCAGAAACGCATACACGTAGTCCGCGTCGCGCACGCCGGCGCTCTGCCACGGAACGTTAACGGAGAAGCCCTCGCCCGCACCGGCGCCGGTCTGGTCCGCTCCGCCGAACCGCGTGCCGGGGTAGAACTTGCCGTTCTCGTACCGGTGAAGCGACATGTAGAGCACGCGCGGGTCGTCGTAGAACGCCCGCTGCGTGCCGTTGCCGTGGTGGATGTCCCAGTCGAGAACC
>JAJMCU010000120.1:0-23752 GCA_030573135.1 Clavispora asparagi | reverse complement strand
CTCTCTCTCTCTCTCTCTCTCTCTCTCTCTCTCTCTCTCTCTCTCTCTCTCTCTATGGCATTTCATTCAGGCATTTATTCATATACACCTAGAGCTTTCCCGCCAATGTCTCGCCCACGTGAAGCCCGCCGTCAATCGGCAACACCACGCCGTTCACATAGTTCGACTCCTTCGCACTCAAGAACAACGCAGCATTCATAATGTCCTCTTTTACACCGAGGCGCTGCCTTGGGTTGCGTGCGGTCATGATGTCGCCCGTCACTTCCAACATCCCCGCCGACATCTTGGTCGGGAAGAACCCCGGCGCCAACGAGTTCACCGTCACATTGCGTGGGCCCAACTCCACCGCCAAGTTTTTGGCCATGTGCGCCACGCCCGCTTTGGACGCCAAGTACCCGTACACCCCCATGGGGTTGCTGGCCACAAGCGATGCCACGGACGCCATCACAAGAATGCGCGATGGGTCCTCGGCGGTGCCGGCCGCCTCGAGCATCGGGGTGAACAACTTGATGGTGTGGAACACCGCCACCACGTTCAAGTCCAAGATCTTTTTGACCGCGGACACCGGGTGATCCTCCAAAGGCGCGCCCCAAGACGCACCGGCATTGGCCACCAAGATGTTGACCGTGTCCACCACCTTGGTGACCTCAGTATAGAACTGCTCGCACTGGGACTCCACCGCCAAGTCCGCGGGAATGGAGTACACCTTGGTGGCGCTGCCGTGATCTCGCGCCACTTTTTCCAAGAACGCCTTGGCGTCTTCCCCTGCCTTGGCCTTGCGTGATGTGATCACCACTGCCTTGGCCCCATTGAGCACATATGTCTCGGCAATGTAGAGCCCCAACCCGCGCGTGCCCCCGGTGATCACCGCGGTCTTTCCGTTGACGTTAAAATCCACCATTTGCTGCAAATATTTTGTTGTAGCAGGAGTGGCGGCGGAGAACGATGGGGGTATGCATCCCACTTATAGGCTGGGCAAGCCTCGGGCCGGTGAGTGCGGACTGCAGATAGTCCGTTCCCCACATTCTGCCGCCCCGCTACAAGGCGGTGCGACCCGATGGAAGTTCCACCTTGGTAACACCAAGATCCACCTTGTCGGTTAGATGGTTCGCTTTCGCGCCTCCATCTGAAACACCATCTGTAACCCCTGGTTCTGCGGGTTGGTGGTGGAGAAAATAAGGCTGTCGCGACTGGCCATGTGATGTCCCTTGTTGGGAAGCACTTGGATCAATGCGTTCTTGCCGTTTGTAGAGTCGCTGATGGACCACACCTCAATGACCTCCTCGCACACGAGAAAGAGGTTATTGTCGACAAACGCAATGTCCTTGGGCCGGAAGTCAAACCGCACCGTAACCGTGCGCAGGAGACTGCCTGCCTTGTTCACAAACACCGCCAACTCTTTATAAACCAAGAGGAACTCCTTGTTGTTGCGGAGCTTGAACATGCCCATCGGGGCACAGTGGGCAATGGCGCGACGGATGACGTCGGTCTGGTTGCCGCCCTTGCGCCCAAAGGCATCAAGCTTCTTTGATCCGCCGTCGGGTAACTCCGGAATTGTCCGGGGCAAGAGTGTCCCTAGCTTCATAACCTCAAAACCCCGCTCGGTGTGGACCGAGATCGACGTGTTGAACACGGAGATACCGTGGCAGTGACCAGCAATGTAGAACTCTTTGATCAACGTGAACGATGTCAAGAGTCCGTTGAGGTCCGTCTCGAATGCAAACACCTTGAATCGCGTCTCTCCGGCAGACTTCTTGGCGATGAACAATGTCAACACCTCCTTGTGCTTGCCCACCTCGTAGAACATGATTTCTTCATTGGTAACCGGGAACGATGTCAACCCTTCTTTGCGCTCGTAATACACTTCCACGAGCAGCTGAAGCGGGTAGTGGCGCAATATCCGGTTGCCAAGAACGAGTACCACATTGAGGCTGGGGATTATTGTGAGCTTGGTCACATTGGCGGTGTTGAGGATCATCTTCCACCGCTGCTTTCCGTCGGTGCAGAAAGCCCCGGCATTCGTACCCACAAAACAGAAGTCAGTACCGGAGAACTGACAGCGTTCGACGCACTGCACTCGTCTTCTCTCGATCATGTGCTTTGGTACATTTGGTGAGAACACATCCTGCGGGATGCCTCTTTCCTTCAATACCCGGCTTGTGCTTTCGGCAAGCATCTTAATTGGATCATTGGGTGGAAGTGTTGGCACCTTAACCTTTCCTGGCAGCTGCTCGTAGGAAAAGAAGCAGTTATCAATAAGTTTCAAATCGTACGGCGCAAGAGGTGACACACGCTTCATCAAATTGAACCGGGCTTTTTCTAACACAGTTATCCACGTCATTCTTTCTGCCTCGCTGTTGGCGAGGAATGTATAGCTTTCATGTTTTCTTCCAGCAAACCGTACCTTGAATGGGTACGTGAAAGTGTCATCCTCGCCATCAGTGGTCTTTCCAAGAGACGTGGTGGTGCCAACTTTAGCAGTGATTCCACTTTCTTTCTCTCGGTTTTCCACAATCAAAAAGTCCATCAAGATTGGTGTTTCAATAACCTTGTATTTGACTATCCGTTGACTCCGTGACCGTTCAGTAATGAGCAAATAGTTGTCTAATACAATAACATGGACAGTGTTAGTGTTGATTTTCAAGTCACCCTTCTTGCTCAAGTCGCCTCTATAGTAAAACTTTCTCTTCGATGACGTCAAATTGATGTTAGGTTGGAATACGTTTGTTTTCCAAGTGAGATGCTTCTGGAGAATGTCCAACGAATGGATATTATCAGCATGCACCTTCATCTGGTTTACGGTATTTCCAAGGCTCTTGATCGCCTCGATAGACCGGGTGAGTTCATTATACTCATCCTCTTGATCATCATAAAACTTCCGAATATCGGATAGCTGCAACGGAAGTTGTTGATACCGCGAGTTGAATGTACTTATCAAAAGCAAATTTCCATTGACCTGTAAGTCCTTGAGTCTTTGTTGGGTTCGTAAATGTGAATCCCACTCCTTCAACGCTTCGTTTCGCAAAAGGTGTTCGATCATCGGAACGGCGCTCATATATTCGAGCAAAGGGCTTCTCACGGCTTTGGACCAATCGTAGTATAGTTTGGCAATGCCCACGATGTCCAGGATGAATTTACCATTCGAGATAAGAATTTCAAGTAGCGGTTCAAAGAGGGTGCTTTTGTGTACAGACACCAAGTTTTGTGCCGATTTCAAGAGTTTGGAGCCAAATTCCGTTAAAGAAAACGACGGCGAATCTTTCCCAATTATCAGCTCTGAAACCTTTATGAATTCAGGACCCACTAATGTAATGAATAGTTCTGCTCTCTGAATGAAGGTTTGCTCAAATTTGATGAGATCAAAAAGGAAAGATTGCTTCTTTGAATCATGAGTATCATTATTGATTTCTTGCGGGGTCAATTGCCAATGGGTTGCCCAGTCCGCTTTCAACACCAAATCGGAAATATTGGTAGAGAGTCTGTATTGCTCCCGTTCAATGAATTTGTTCATCGAGCATTGTGAGGAGTAACATTTCAACATTTGGTCTTTAAAGGAAAATGTTTCATGATCTGGGTCATGACAGTAGCATTCTGTAAGATCCACAAGAACACCGCTTATCGTAGCATTGATTTTGAAATCAGCGTACAAAACTTTTCTTGTTGTCTCATCAGCTCCTTCCTTTGGTTCCAAAACTAGACCACCTGATGACTGGAACGATTCTATTATGCGGTTGGCATTCTTCCCAATGATGTTAACCGGGGTGCTCCTCTTATGAAACACTAACAATTTCACAAGAGCTTTGCGAAGTTGATTCTCCGTGATATCTTGGCCATGGACCCAGCAGGTGAGTTTGAGACACCATTCGTAAACGTTACTGAGAGACCAAACTGCACCGCACTGAGAAAAGTGCTGGCTGGATAATGACGACGATGTAAATGGTAGCAGGGGAAGGTCTAGAGGCACGGGCGGTAAATCATCGTATTTGCGCCTAATGGTGGGAGATTTTTGAAAGTCACTATCATTCCTTAATAGAGAAAGGGTGGTCTTGAACGTTCCGCTATAGGTGGGGGAATTGGAATCTTGCTTTGGAAGTTCGGGGAGCATCGTATAGTCAAATACGTGTTCATTGGTCAGAGGTTGGATCTCATCGTCGCCATAATGGTAGTCTGCATATTCCGGTTCAATAAGACTCCACCTTGGAGTTCTTAAGTCGTCATTGCCGTAAAAATCCAAGTAGCTGTCGTCTGTGGGGTAGAGATTTCGCGAGCTGGTGGGCGAATTTCTTGTTGTCTTCTTAGGTGATGGCGACCGACTACTCCTGGTCCCAACAAAGTCGGAGTATGAATTAATGGTGAATGGGCGCGACATGCTGGGAGATTTGGTGGGTGAACTCGAAGTACTGGAAGTGTAAAGCTTTCCCGGCAGTTCCGGTGACGAAGGGTACGACCTGTTGGGATCGATGTTGAGGTTGAGAAACTTAGCATCTGGCGATCGACTGGGCGAGCGATTCACCCGGTGCTGTTGAGAAGAATAGAGATCATCCATAAGCGATGGGATTCTAGATGGGGTTCCCTGGATGTCTCTCGGGAGCACGTCGTCGTCCTTGACCGGATCATCGGAGTCGGAAAATTCAAGGTCGGAAACCACTGGGTAAGGCGGCACCGGTGCCTTGGCGTATAATTGGATCTTTTGTGGCTGGTTCTTGGTGTTGGGACTTTGGCTCTGCGTTAGAAAAGGACTATGGGGTACCGAGGAGGGCGAAGAGACATCGTCCCCGGTGACAAACGGAGATGTTCCTGAAAGCAGCAAGTTCTGAAACTTTCGAGGGGGAAACGACCGTCGTGAGCCCTGATTTTCTGGAGACCCGCTGGGTGAGGCGGATGTTCTCCCGTAACCCGCGGAGTAGATAGGGCTTTGGTGGTATTCGAGGTGTTCGACTAGTAGACTAGAATTCGTGGTTTCTTGTGGCAGGGGCAGCTCTGAGCGTTCCAAAATATCCCTGTGGGCAGGGCGGCCGCCCACAACGGGGCTGGAGTACTCATCAAATGGCAATTCCTGTGGGCCCTTGAGCCGGGGACTATCGAAAGACCACATCAGGTCGTCTGCGTACGAAACATCGAAGGAAGAGTCCGCGGAAAATTTGCTCCCGGGTATAGACGTTTGCGACCGCTCGTGTTCCAACAGTGGCACGATGGGGTCTGTGTTGTGGTTATCGGTTTCCGGGTGCGGAGGAAGCTGGATCTGGATTTCGTGGAGACCATTGAGAGGAGGTGGAGGCTTGCGCCTTAGTGATTTGCGGGGTCTCAGTGGTGGTGTCTCGCTCATTCCGAAGTATTGTGGATGACAGCCACAGAATTGGCGGGGGAATGGGGTAGAAGGTTGGTATTGGCTTTGGGTGGCATAGTGGTGCGGTTGTGTGTACAGTCACGTGGATTATCGGTGGTGGGGCTTGCCGATGGACGAACGAGCTTCTCCGGGTTTCTCCCGGTTTGTCCCAGTTTCTCCAAGGTATACGGTTTTGGGGGAGGCGAACTGTTTTGGTGAGTTGATATTGTGGTGGCAGAAATCGGATTAAAGGTAGAGGGGTGGTACGTGGAGGTGGTTCGCCCGAGGTGGGGGAAACATGGGGTTGGGTGCGAATTCACACAATTTCTTGTCTTTTGTCCTCGTTGTGGGAAACTGGGAAGAAAATTATGGCCATGAATGGCTTGCTTCCACCCGCCGCCCTCTCACCGTTCGGACCAGTGGTCGCGCAACTCTGTATTACTTGCCGTGATTCGGTCCCCTGTAGGATTTAATACGTTCTCCATTGTGTCTACGCTGGAGGTCGGCACAAGATGGGTCGTGAGCGATACGCGAAAACCATGCCCACACTTGGGCGCGATCTGATTCCGTGCATACACGCGTTCTTCCCAATGTACTCGGCAGAAATCACCAAACACCTCGCAGAGGGATCCAAGTTCTACGCGATCAAGGACTTCAACCAGGCGGCCACCAAATACGCCGACGCGTGTGAGGCGTACAATGAAGAAACCGGCGAGGACAGCGCGGAATTGCTTTTGCTCTACGGAAAGGCGCTTTTCCAGAACGGCGTGGCCAAGTCGGGCATTCTCGGCGGCATTGGCAACGACGAGGAAAAGAAACCAGAAGAAGAGGACCAGAATGACAATTTTCAGTTCGAGGACGGAGTAGCCCAAGAAGAGGGCGACGAGGAGAACACTGAAGGCGCAGAAAACGAGAGCCATGACGAAGATGGTGAGGACGAAGATGGCGAGGACGAAGATGGCGAGGACCGCGCAGAAGAAGAGCAGTCCGACTTTGAGGCTGGGTGGGAGATTTTGGATCTTGCCAGATCGCTTTTCGCCGCCAAGGCAGAGGAGTTGTCATCACAAAAGACGGCCTTGACCGTTCCGTACCTAAAGTCCGATGACGAGGAGCCTACAAACGAGTACGTGGTGGCACTCAAGAAACTTTCGGAAACGTACGATCTCCTAGGCGAGGTTTCCTTGGAATCCGAGAATTTTGCCCAGGCCGCCAGCGACTTGGCCTGCTGCCTCGAGTTGCGCCAACAGTTGTACCACCGGTTGCTCTCGGCGTTGGTGTCCGAATCGCATTACAAGCTATCGTTAGCGTTGGAGTTCTGCGTGGAGGACGTGGACCTGAGACAGAAGGCCGCGGAGCAGATGAAATTGGCCATTGAGTGCGTTAAGCTGAGAAGCAAGACCAAGGAAACGGAACAATCCAAGGAAACAGCCGAATTGCTCCGCGACTTGGAGGAGCGCTACAGAGAGCTCAAGAAGGACCCCCAAGAGCAGTTACAGGCCCAGCAGATGAACATCATCAAGGGAATTTTGGGCGAGGCAGTGGAGTCGTCCTCCGCAACCAACTTGACTCCCCAAGTGCGCGTCAACGACTTATCGTCTATGGTGAAAAAGAGAAAGGCTAAGCCTGCGGCCGGCGCGACCAAGAAACCCAAGCCGGAGTGATTTCTCACAAGATTTTCCCCACAGATTACGTGTGGAAGTGAAACTCGGGTTTACAAGAATTCTGCCATAATGGGGTTGATGGCGGTTTTCCCACCCGAGACTGTACAGTACTAATCGATCCGCCCTCTGGGCATCGCCAGAAATGCAGGAATGCTGAAACCACACTGTAGACTTTTTTTCTCCACCATTACATCTCCACACAAAAATGGCCCCTCCTCCAAATCCCAAGCAGAGCAGAAACAGGCGCCGGAAGAAAAGAAGAACCGAGGACTTTTCTTCCGACTCGGATTCTTCCGACTCTGATTCCAGCTCCGCGGCGCCAACTACCACGGAAGAACCCACCACCACGGAGCCGGCCCCACAGATAGACATGGAAGACATCGATATCGAATCCGACTCGGAAATGTTGGGCGCAGATGCGTCCGAAGGAGCGCTTTCCGCTGAAACGCAACAACAGCTAAACAGCATCAAGTTCACAAACACCACAAACCAGCCGATCGCAGAAGCAAAGGATACAGTGAGAAAGGACAGACAGCAGCTAGAGAATGAGTTTTTGGCCCACATGGCCACCGGCTTTGCCAATGACTTGGACGAGCTCCGGAAAAAACCAGACTTCAACGAAAAGTCCATCGTCATGTTGGCCAAAACCCTTCAGTCTGGACACAACATGTTTGATGACGAGACATTGAATGCGTTGTTGGAATAATTGTTACGATCATGAATGAACCCTTACCGGCGAGTTGGCGTCGGGGCGTGGTCTATAGGCACCTTAGGCGTGCGAGGCATTTGCCAGATACAGAATATTTATAGAATACAATACCGCCGAATCGATGACCCGTCATAGCGAGTAAAGCACACCAGAACATTTTCAGGGTTGAGAAGAACAATTCAGAGCAACGATTTGCTCAGGACTAGCAGTCGCAACTGTTTCGGAGAGGGCCAGGGAAGAAACATACCGGCCATCAGAAGTATCCGTACAGAACCACCTCAATACGACTACCCAAACTGATACACAGAACATATGAGAGAGCACTGAAACCGGGAACCAACCAGGCAGCCCATGTAACTTGTGAAACCAAAAAGTCTGATATTAAGGGGTTTCAAACGAATGATAGGCGGAAACAAATCACGTTGAGAGCGAGGGGGACACGTAAAACTTTTGCAAGACGAAAAATAAATAGCTAGCAAATACCAGATTGTTCAATACCGAGATTAGGATACTGCCCGATGAAACCTATTACTGACACTCTTTAACAGAAAACAATATGCCTGGTTAGCTCAATCGGTAGAGCATTTGACTCTTAATCTTAATAAGGTCAATCAAAAGGTTGCGGGTTCGATCCCCGCATCGGGCTTTCTTTTTTGCCGTTTGGGCATTCTGTAGTAAGAATGCGGAAGCACAAGCATTAGTGCAAGAGTCACCGCAGAAGCTGCAGTGGCCGTGTTACGGTTTCCACCAGAGTGATAAGAACAATGACGGTGAGATAACCATTGTGTGCCAGTGCTCCCAAACCTATACTCTACAATATCGAATCTTTTGCCACCTCTTGCAAGTTCAAGATGGTGATGAGGGGAGACGACCCCTTCGATTGGCATTGAGTCATTGTAAAATTCGGTGCATACCTGAATATTCACTTCCCTTCAAACCTACGGACGTTGGTTATGGGGCTCGCGCCCCGGTAGAAAATACTCGCTCCAGTGAAGCCGATCAGTGGCGCGAACCCTGACCCATCGTGGTCAGTGATTATATGTTGGGGATCTTTCCATCCCATGGTATTTCCATTTTTCCGGGGTCAGGTCTAACCACAAAGGTGATTGACAATGGTCAGCAGGACCCTGTGGTCTGAAGTCACCTGTAAGGGGAAGAAAATGGCGAACGCGCCATTTCGGACAGGCAGGCCCGACCGAAGGTGTACTGCACGAGCCCAAAGTGTTACCTGTCGTTTACTACTGTATTCGCCGTGTCTATGACTGCAGGACTACCACCGTGGTCTTCATTGTTGCCCAATTCGATGTGGCTGCTAGGTGACAGATGACAGAAAAACTGTCGCAGTGCATCTCACGTAATAATGGACATCTGTTCGTTGTGTTCCCGCATTGGTTTCCGATGCTTGGCAGCGGTCAACGGTGTCGACGCACCTGCACACAGCGCCAGACCCCATCCGAGTCAAGAAAAACCGCAGTGCCACAACTGAGTCACCCACCAACTACTCCATAAAATCCCCGCTCTGCCGCCCCTCCCTAGGTTTTTCAACAATAATGGGGAAAGCCGAATCAGTACAGGATGTTCTGGAAGCATCCAACGAGTTGCGCACCTTCAAGTTTATGCTGAAGTGGCTGTCGAAGCTAGATGCGTTAGGAGTGGAAACAAGAGGTATCGAGAGAATTCTCCCCTATGAGAGAGCCACGGACAAGAAAAAGCAGTTCATCACGGTCATGGGTCTCTGGCTTTCAGCGACTGGAGGATTATCTTCCATGTCGTCCTTTTACTTGGGTCCTCTTCTTTTTGGCCTCGGATTGAAAAAGACCCTCATCCTCGGTCTTCTTGGCCAAGGTGTCGGGTGTTTGGTTGCGGCGTACTGTTCGCTCATGGGCCCTAGATCCGGATGCCGGCAGATGGTAAGTGCTCGGTTTTTGTTTGGCTGGTGGTTTGTCAAGCTTGTTTGTTTGGCCAGTATTGTGGGCGTGATGGGTTGGTCTGTGATAAACTGCATCACCGGAGGCCAGATCTTGTCGTCCATGAGTAACGGTTCTATTCCGCTCGTTGCGGCAATTGTTATCATCGCGTGTGTCTCGTTGGTCATCTCCATTGGCGGTATCAAGTACTTGCTTCGGGTGGAGGCGCTTCTCAGTTTGCCAGTGAACTTCGCGTTTTTGATGTTGTACATTGTCGGCGCCAAGCAGTTTAGCCACCTCACGTTGGCGGACCTGTCTGCATTCGAGTCGTCAGTCATCAATGGTAATGCGGTGTCATTTTTCTCCTTGTGTTACTCCATCACCTCTACTTGGGGTTCCATCGCATCTGATTACTATATCTTGTTCCCGGAGGACACCCCGGATATGCAAGTGTTTATGTTGACCTTCTTGGGCACTTTGATTCCCACCACATTTGTTGGTGTCGCCGGTATTCTCATTGGTAATGTGGCCATGACTTACCAGCCTTGGAACGATGCGTACGTCGAAATGGGCATGGGTGGTTTGCTTAACGCTGCGTTTGAGCCATGGGGAGCTGGTGGAAAGTTCTTGTTGTCTCTTATTTTCTTGTCGTTGATCTCGAACAACATCTTGAATACTTACTCGGCCGCGTTTGGCATCCAGTTGATCGCCGTGCCCTTTGCCCGTATTCCTAGATGGTTATGGGCTATTGCCTTGACTGCAGTGTACTTGGTGATTTCTATTGTCGGGCGTTACCTGTTCGCTACTATCTTGGGAAATTTCTTGCCTATGGTCGGATACTGGATCACCATGTACTTTACCATTTTGCTCGAAGAGAACTCCATTTTCCGCACTGACAGATTTGCCTACTTGTACACGAAAGAGTTTGCCGACGTTGAGACGAAGGTGGCTGTTGTTGGTGGACGCATGTTCAAGAATAACGTGCACTACAACTTTGCTATCTGGAACGATTATGACAAATTGACCGGAGGATATGCCGCCACATTTGCCTTTTGCTGCGGTGCGGCCGGTGCAGCTGTGGGTATGTCTCAAGAATACTGGATCGGTCCTCTTGGGCGTGCTGCTGGTGGAGATATTGCCATGTGGCTTTGCTTGGGCTTTAGTGGTATTGCGTACCCAGGTCTCCGTTACTTGGAGTTGAAGAAGTTCGGGAAGTAGCTCATACGTTTAATAATTACTGTGCCCGAATGTCACAGATTGTAGTGCTAATAGGTTTACATGTATGGCGAGGTGAAATAATTTTTACCCAACCAGTCGGCTCTGACCACCGAAGCTGATTTTTCCATACTGATTGCTACATTCCTTGCCTCCATTCTTCACAGATCAACAGAAGTTCTTCAAAAAGATGTTGCTTCTCCAGTCATCTGTATCTACAGTTCTTTAATTAATCGAATGTGCCTGTTGACAAATTCCGCTCTTCAGAGATTAACGGATCGGCCAATGGGGACGATGTAGACATTGCCAAGATATGCGATGTTCACGAAACGAGTCATGGAAAAATCCACCACACGAAGTCAAAATTTCAAAACTAGTCATGGTGCGCCTCGCATATGTGTGTCGGACTCACTTGGATCTCGTAAACCGAAAACTCAAAAGATAGAACTTCAAAAACACAAAGCTCACAGAAGTGTATGATGAGAAAATCCTCTATCTCGGCGGTGGCATACCCGGTGGCGTCGAGCTAACGCGTTGTACCGTGCCTCCGTTTATTCGGGATCTCCAGTGGTGTTTTGAGTTACACCCACCGTTAATTGCGAATTCTTGTTTAGGTTCTATCTCCGCAATTTTTGCCACAAGATTCACTTCTTTTCCTTCAATCCCACGGCTTGAAACAATACGCCTGTTCCGGAATCATATATCTATGTTTCCGCGTTGTTTTATTTCTTTTCTATTTCCTGGGCTGGCAGTTTCCTTGATGGCGGGTAGATCCAATTACGAGGTTTTGCCTTTTTCGCACGCCTGGCAGAGCCTAGCCACTTTGGTAAACCAAGCCGCACGGAGAACATGACGCATTCCTGCCCCGAGAACAAGATGGAAGGTCTCCGTTGCTTCAAATCCGGGAATTGTTACGGGTTGTTCAGTATTTATTGCAATTAACAACAAGGGGGTCCATCTGAAAGCCCCACAACTGATTGCAATCCTCGTTCGATTTAAATCCCTACTGAAAAGCACAAATTGGTGCTATGCTTGACCGGAGGATATTGTGTCACCGAATTTGACTTCGGGCGCGCCGTTTCGCCATGCATAAGGGCCTATATGCGGGTTTGACTCACTGAGCCATGATATAAACGGCAGGGATGCGCATTTGTAATTGGTTTCCCAAGAAAGTTAAAAAGCCTACGCGGATCTAGCAGGTTCTTTCTTGTGTTCCATATTTGAACAATGTCCGAGCTAGTTTCTGACACAGACCCAAAGCTCCACCCTTACTCCGATAAGGAGGCTGTACCCCCACTGGCTGCGGGAACAGATCCTATTTGGACCATTCTTCCATCTTATGCCATGTACCTGTCGATTTTCAACAATGACCATGCTGACCCGCCACAGTATGATGTCGGTTCCTGTTCTGAAATAGAGACCCACAACTCTTCTACTGGAATGCCCACCATTGGCACTGGTTCCAGTACCGCCGTCAGCGAAATGGAAGTTGGAGTGGATCGCCTTTCCTACAACGACCCTACGTTTGTTCCCACTACAGATGATTCCTCTCACGCCAGTCTCATCATTGCCGATGAGTCCACCACCAGCTGGAGAGAGACTATCTTGGACAACATCCATAACTTGAGAAATTTTACCGCCACGGATAATGCAAACGCCAAAGCTATTACTCTTTCGGTTCACTTCACCGAGGATGTGTGTGAGGTAGGGAAAGTACCAACTCATATTGATCCCCTGAACTTTGAATACAAACAGGGTGACTACTTAAACGGTTACGTGCTTATTAGAAATGATGGGCCCAAAGAGATCCCGTTTGATATGTTTTACGTTCTTTTTGAAGGAACTTTTGCTGTCCAAGACAAGTCCAACCCAAAGGGAAAATCAAGAGTTACCATCCGCAGATTCTTAGAGATGTATGATTTTGCTGCATCCTACTACAGAGCGAACGTCAATAGGCTAGTGTCCGAGAAGGACACGGGATGGTATTGCGATTCTAACCGAGCTGATCCTCTCGACGGAACTTTAACAGCTCTTGGTGGAAAGCAGGTCTTGAGAACCGGAGTCACTTATAAGCGTTTTTTTACCTTTAAAATCCCCGTGCGGTTGTTGGATACTGAGTGCAATGACCATAAGCTTGATGGTCACACAGAATTGCCCCCAACGTTGGGCATGCCAGATTGGGAGAGAAAGTTGAGACCTAAAGAGAAATTAGTTTCTGACTTTTCAATGATGAATACTTCCACCAGCTATGGCGTTACCGCTAGATTTATTGGTAAGGCTTCAAAGTATGATGTGGACGAAGAAAAAGATTTTGGCACAAAATTGATTAACGAGGCAGGTGATGAGTTTATCATTCTAAAAGAAGCCATGTCTAACGTCAGAATATTACAAGACTCCGTTATCCTCAGCGAGAGCGAGAAGGCAGCAAAGAAGACCCAATCGAAGTTATTGTACAATAACATGCTCAAAAGAATCAACGAGAAGATAGCAGTTGGCGAAGAGCTTGTAAGGGCAATCAAATCTGGAGATGACGGCAAAGCTGTAAGCTTGAGCCGTCAGATTGAGGCAGAAAACTTGATTAGGGAACGGTCCCAGACTGACACTGTCAAGTTTGAACAACTCTACAGAGCCAGTAATCGCGGAAAAGATTCCAAGAATTTCCAGGCAAAGCCTGATACCTATGACATGGTGATTCCAATCACGAAAAAGCCTCTATTGGGAAAGGCAAAAGAGGAAGGAACTTTAATGATTTCTGTGCCAAAGACGGAATACCTTCTTCAATACATTTCTCCCAAATATTTCAGAGAGCATGTTGCTCCAAATGACTCATCATGGAAATTCCAGATTCCAGTTGAGGTTAAATTTACCGCTTCCAGTCTACTGAACTCCAACGTGAAGCCTCCATCCATTAGAGAAATCAGGGCCGAGTTTGTCGTTTTCACAGTAAAATCTGATCGCAGGCCAATCCCAATTGAACTAAACCATGATTTCCTCTTCCAGAATGAATCTAAGATGCAGAATGATATGACGGCCGGGGACAACTTCACTACGTTGGTGAAGAAGCCAATGCAAAAGCATGCTCGAACCATTTACAATCTAATTCAGGAATTAGGCTCAAATAATTTCCGGGTTGAGAAGGATTTATGTGATGATTTGAGCGCTTTAGCTAATGTGAATGAGCGGTACAATAACCTAATTCTCCATGATACGAAGGTGATCCAACACGGGGGGAGAATTACTTCTGCTAGCGAAGGAACCAGCGATATATGGGAGCAGCTGGGGTGTACGTTCACGAAAATCTTTTCTGTTGAAGTTGATGTGACCCGAGCACAAAAGAAGTCACCCAGCGCGCCAAAGTTGAAGCCAGGATACAAATCTTATAACGAGATGTGTTTTGTTCCTAGCTTTCAAACGTGTATGATTTCGCGGTTATACTACATCCAACTCTTTGTTTTCTTCTCCAATGAAAAGTATGTGGCGTTGAAGTTGCCGGTATCGATTGCCAAATTGTGATCCAACCCCTTGTGATTAAAGGTATATATATATATTCTATTTATGTTTTGTGCTTCCATTAGGAGTACTCGTGATCCAAACTGTAACATAAAACAATTGACTGAGACGAACCGCGCGGGTCATGTAGCGCCAAAGCGTCGCTTAGCGTCAAAAGGACATAAATGTATTAAACTCAAGTGAATTTCCCTTCATGTACCAGAATCAGACGCCAGTGGCATGGAATTGTTTGAGTCACAAATAGAAAGAGAGGTTGTGTACGGTCACATACATTAGTATAATTAGCTACCGGAGCAAAAGCTACCAATCACTTGAGATGAGTTCCGGCCAATTCATCAGCAATGGCATCAACGCTCGCATCTTGGTCTTCAACTGACTTGCCGGCCAATTCCTTCTCCAATTGGTCCAAGTCCACTTCCGCATCCTCGAAAGTGTCTTCACCCTCCTCGTCATCCGACTCGTCCTCCTCGTCACTGTCGAGCTCTTCCAAGTCATCCAACTCGTCTAGTTCACCAAAGCCTCTGTCTTCAAAGACGGCGGTGATCGCCTCCAAATGAGAGGACTCTTCATCGAATCTGTTACCGTTCAACTCCAAGACCTTTAAGTTGGGCAATTTGTGCTTGACAACACTCACCAACTTGGCCAACGAATCAGTTTCCAACTCATTATATTGCAATTTCAAAGTGGTGAACTCGGACTTAGGGGAACCCTCGTGGAGGCGTTCAACCAACACCAAAGAGCCCTTTGGCTTCAACAAACAGTCGTTCAAGTTGAGCTCCACCAACTTCTCCCATGCATTCAAGGAGTCAGCCAAGGCGATAGCAGCGGCAGTAGTGATGGTGTTGTCTTGCAAGTCGAGAACTTGCAATTGGGTGTTCTTCGACAAACCCTGAGAGATCAACTTGGCAATGCCTGCGGGTCTGATACCGTTTTGGTACAATCTGACGGTCTGCAAATCGGCATGGCTTCTTAAGCCGATTGCCAAGAAATTGATTGAACCGTTTTCCAATCTGTTTCTGCCACAGATGAATGTCTTCAAAGAGGACTTGCCGTGTTGAATCTTGGCCCGAGCCAACTTGTACAAGCACTTACCAATACGGGCACCGGCAAAAGGACCCATTCCGTTGTTGGACAAGATCAAGTGTTCCACCGAAACGGCCTTAGGAAGGTACTCTTCGATGGGGTCGATGGTCTGCAACCCAAACGCATTGTCGCTCAAGTTGACGATCTTCAAGTTTGGACATTGCAACAACGCAGGCAACAAGAACTGCAAGGACTGGGGGATTTCCGTGTTCAATCTTCCGGTGTACAAGTCGGAGAAATCGATTTCGACAATAGTGTCCTTGTGCTGGAGAAGGGCTTTGCTCAACGCCTCGGACGCATCAATACCGATGGTGTTACCGCTGAAATCAATCTTGGTAATTTTCTCCTTGGCGACGATTTCCTGAACATACGGCTGGATATCCGCAACGGAGTCAAACTTGATTTGCTTCCCTGCGATGGAATAGGTGGTTTCAGGAGTTACCCCGACATCAACTTTAACGAAAGCCATTAATGCGTATGGCGGAGTGGAGCGGAGCATTTTTTTAGTGGTGGGAGGAGATATGCAGGCGTGGAGTCAGCACCGGAGCGACTGGAAGAGAAGTGCCAGGGGAAAAAGCAGACGGGACGTTTGACGGAAACAAACCATCGTCCCCAGTGCAAACCCGGACACCGCCATTCGACCAAAAGGTTCACTTCATTGTAAGCATAAGGGAGTAAGACGAATAGTGGAGGTACGGCGAGTGAGCAATGAAAAGGGTCGGTACACCAACTCCACCCAACCACCGCACTGCCCCAGAGTCACGGGCCCCGGCTCAGAATACAAACTCAGTCATGGTGAATCATCCGCCATCACAGCGGCAATTTGTGCCATCTGCCGGGGAGAGGGGGCGGGGAAGGTGGTGGAGGAAAATGGGCAGCGCACGTGACCGCGCCCCGAAGGTTCCTCGGCAACGTTTTCACGCAAAACACTTTCTTTCTTCACCTCCGTCGCCATGGCTCCCCAAAACCAACCATCCACTCTCGAGCAAATCACCAAGACCCCAGCGTTTGCTGTTGCCGTTCAAGTTGGCCTTTTCGCCGCTGGTGTTGCCTTCATCCAATCGCCTTTGATGGATTTCTTGGTGCCTCAATTGTAGGCGCCTCATCACCGCTTGTACATAGCAATATACCACCACATGGAACCCCTACGTGTGCACAGCACATGCTGTAGACGTAATGATTAATGCTGTAGACGCCTCAGGGGTCGTTGAGATGATGGCGAGCCGCCAGTGCCACTACAAAAAACATGCCATTTGTGGTTCGATTCAGGGGTGACAGAAGAGGCCCACAACGGCCGAAATTGGCGTATGCCACGGCCAAGCCTGGTTGAAAGACCGTATGATTTCGTGTGATTGGATGGCACCGTCTTTTTCACTCACTCTCACACTCTCTCCCTCTCTCACACTCACACTCACACTCACACTCACACTCTCTCCCTCTCTCCCCCTCTCTCCCTCTCTCCCTCTCTCTCCCTCTCTCATGACCCACTCTCTCATGACTCACGCCTTCCATGCTAGTCCATCTCTCGTGTTTCCTTACTTGCAATGGTCTACGCATCTCTCACCAAACTCGTTAAAGTTCACATCTCTGACGTCTCACATAATGTCCATCACCCGCGGTTGATCAGCACACCATCTGCTATGCTCCGTTCTTCACCACTTTTCCCTTGTTCCTACGAGCCTCGGCACCGCCTCTCCTCGCAACCGTCACATGGACAACAAAAATCGAACCACTTGCCCCACAGATCGTGCGCAAAACGATTTCGGAGTTGCTTCGGGTAAAGTGTCATGATCGCGCACCTGTATCGGTTTGTCCTCGGGCCATCTGCGCTTCTCCACATTTTCACGCGCATATAAGGTGACGCGGCCCCACATCATCCTGCTTCTTTCTTGCTAACCCTTTTCTTTCCCCGTTTCTACTTTCTCTCTACTTTCTCTCTCCTACCATGAGTGCCGTATCCAATACCGTTGACTCGGCTGTTGCCCCCAACCCACAGGCGCTTATTGCCAAGGAAAGAGCGCAAAGCAAATTCAACCCCGCCACCATGAACAACTTTTTGGAAACTTCCAAAGAAAACTCCGACGAAATCAAGCGTCTCTACCAGCAGATGGAGCGTGACCCCATCTTGCGCCCTGGCTACAGGCAGTACGAATTGACCAAACATGAGCAGAGAGCGGTTACTGCCCGCAGAATCGGCCGTTTGGCCCAGTACAGCGAGGACCAGAAGAACCCCACGTTCCAGGGCCTCCGCTCGTCGCTCATGAGCGTGTTTGACCCCCAAGTGGCTACTCGCATAGGAGTGAACTTGGGGTTGTTCATTGGGTGCATCCGCGGTAACGGAACCAAGAGTCAGCACCAGTACTGGAACAGCGACAAGGAGACGGGATACATCAAGGGCATGTACGGATGTTTTGGCATGACCGAGTTGGGCCACGGCTCCAACGTGGCTGGTTTAGAGACCACCGCCACGTTTGACAAGAACACCGACGAGTTTGTCATTAACACTCCCCACATTGGTGCGACCAAGTGGTGGATTGGTGGTGCGGCCCATTCTTCGACTCATTGCAGTGTATATGCCCGCTTGATTGTTGATGGCAAGGACTATGGTGTCAAGACGTTTATTGTGCCATTGAGAGACGCCAACCACCACTTGATGCCCGGTGTGGCAGTAGGTGATATTGGTGCCAAAATGGGCCGTGACGGTATTGACAATGGCTGGATCCAGTTTTCCTCGGTGCGTATTCCTCGGTTCTTCATGCTTCAGAAGTTCTGTAAGGTGACGAAGGAGGGTAAGGTGACGTTACCTCCGTTGGAGCAGTTGTCATACTCCGCGTTGTTGGGCGGTCGTGTGCTGATGGTGATGGACTCGTACCGTTGGAGTGCTAAGGTGGTGACAGTTGCTCTCAGATATGCTGTTGCTAGAAGACAGTTCAAGTCTCAGTCTCAGGCCGATGGCTCCGAGACCCAGTTGATCAACTACCCCTTGCACCAGCGCCGGTTGTTGCCCTTCTTGGCCCAGGCATTTGTATTCAGTGTGGGGTCTTGGAAGTTGGAGAAAACTTTCCACGAGGTACTTGATACGTTGGATCACGCGGTAGAGGCAAACGACATGAAGCGGATTTTTGCATCCATTGAAGACATGAAGTCCTTGTTCCTCGATTCGGCTGCGTTGAAGTCTACTGCAACCTGGTTGACCGCGGACTGCATTGACCAGTGCAGACAGAGTTGCGGTGGCCACGGCTACTCCGCCTACTCTGGCTTTGGTCGCACCTTCAATGACTGGGTGGTGCAATGCACCTGGGAAGGTGACAACTCGGTGTTGGCCATGTCGGTGGGTAAGCCGGTGATTAAGGCAGTGGTGGAGGTGTTGGAAAAGGACAAGAAACAGACTGGCTCGATTGGGTTCTTGAATCACGCCAAGGTGTATGACAATGACAAGGTGATTTTCTCCTCCACCTCGGACTTGGCGGAAATTGAAAATGTATTGAAGGCGATCGAGGTGTTGATCACCAGAATCGGTATTCAGGGTGCCAAGGTCGTGGCGCAAAATAGCGGCAACTTTGACTCGGTGGGAGCGCCAAGCTTGGCCATTTCCAAGTTGAAGGCACACCACTACTTCCTCCAAGAATTTGACAACAAGATCAAATCCAATCTCAACAAGGAGTTGAATCCATACCTCTTAGCGATTGGACAGTTGTATTGTGCTTCCAATGTGATTGAGAAGTTTGCGGGTGAGTTCTTGACCTACAACATCATCCCTGGCCTGGTTGCCAAAGAAATCACCAACGTGACAATTCCAGCGTTGTGTGCCGAGGTGAGAAAGAATGTGGTTGCGTACACCGACTCGTTCCAGATGCCCGACCTGGTGCTTAACTCTGCGCTTGGCCAATATGACGGCAACGTATACGAGAACTACTTTTCGACCGTGAAGCTGTTGAACCCACCGGAGGAGTTCAAGGCACACTACAGTGGCGAATTTGAGAGTGTGTTGAACCGTGGATCTTTGGATGCGAGAGAAAGATTCGAAAAGAGTGCTGAGGTTGCGTCGATCTTGTCGAAGTAGTATTTATGCCAATAATTTTTGCTTTTTTGCCCAAGAGTAAGAGTATGTATAACCATAACCATGACTGCGAAAGTTGATTGTACCCCGCTAATCACAATCCACGGGAATACATCCACCCGACCTTGAGGTAGCTCATTTGCTCCGCTATAACTGGAAAATATCGTCGCCACGCACTGTGCCAGCCAGTTGTTTTTTCCTGCTTTTTTCCCTATTACGGAAGTAGGGGCGTGGGTTTCTTATCCGGGGTGCAAGACTGCGGAAGGAGAAATTACCCCACAAATCACTGCGTACAGTATATAAGGTCCACCCACCGCCACCAATATCCGAGGACATGGTTAAGATATAAGGATATAAATCCCAATACTGACCCAAAGGAGAAAAAAAAATATTCGAACAACTTCAGATTTCTGTCATGACATTTAGTAGCAAATCTCATGTGAGCTCGCTGGCCGGTCCCGACCCAGTCTCATCATTGGCCGCAGAAAGATCCAAGGCTTCTTTTGACCCGGCTGACATGCACAATATAGTGGAAGGATCCGTGGAGAAAGCACAGAAGATCCTTTCCCTCTACCAGCTGTTGGAGCGAGATCCAGTGTTGGCTCCTGGATACCGCGACTACGAGTTATCGCGGGCCGAAAACCGGTTGCAGACCACGCGGCGCATTATGCGGATGACACAATACGTGGAACTGGAGCTGTACGCCGACTTCTGGCGGCGGTTGAACTTGGTGACGGCATTTGACCCGTCGTTGGGGATCCGTATTTCGGTGAACTTGGGGCTCTTCATTAATTGCATCAAGGGCAATGGCACCGACGCACAGTACCAATACTGGTGCGTTGACAAAGAAGCTAAGTACATGAAGCAATTGTGGGGCTGTTTCGGAATGACGGAGTTGGGCCACGGCTCCAACGCTGCCGGAGTGGAAACCACCGCCACTTTTGATAAGGTGACGGACGAGTTTGTCATCAGCACTCCTCATATTGGTGCGACCAAGTGGTGGATTGGAGGTGCGGCCCATTCCGCCACACATTGCAGTGTGTATGCCCGGTTAATTGTGGACGGCAAGGACCACGGCGTCAAGACATTTGTGGTTCCATTGCGCGATTCCAATCACCAGTTAATGCCTGGCGTGGCCATTGGCGACATTGGATCCAAGATGGGCCGCGAAGGTGTGGACAATGGCTGGATCCAGTTCTCGGCAGTGCGTATTCCCCGGTTTTTCATGCTCCAGAAGTTCTGTAAGGTCACAAAGGAGGGGAAAGTGACATTGCCTCCATTGGAGCAATTGAGCTACATCTCGCTCTTGCAGGGCCGCGTGGGAATGGCGTCGGACTCGTACCGCATCTGTGCCCGCTTCATCACCGTAGCAGTACGATATGCGGTGGCACGGCGCCAGTTCAAGGGTGACGCCCATAAATGCACCACCGTTAGAGAAGAGACGCAGTTGATCAACTATCCATTGCACCAGCGGCGGTTAATGCCGTTGCTCGCGTTGACGTACGCCGCGGGCGTAGGGACTGACCGGTTGGAGCGGCAGCACGAGCAGGTTGTGGCCACGTTGGAGCAGGCGGTGGCACGCGGCGACCACAACGGCATTCTCCGGGCATTGAACGACACCAAACTGCTTTTCGTGGACCTGGCGGCGCTCAAGGCCACTCTTACGTGGTGCGCAGAGCAGTGCATTTCCGAGACACGGCAGGCGTGCGGCGGTCTGGGCTACTCGGCCTACGCTGGCTTCGGTAAGGCCTATGCCGATTGGGTCGTACAGTGCACGTGGGAGGGCGACAACAACGTATTGGGCATGTCCGCAGGGCGTACGGTTATGAAAGCGGTCTCTGGGTGTTTGCGTGGCACCAAGGCGGGCGGCACATTGCTGTTCTTGGACGACGCCCGGTCACTCCGTGGTACCAAGGCCGTGATTATTTCGGCGGCGGACTTAGCCCCATCAACCGTGCTCCGCGCACTCGGGGCGTTGATGGTTCGGGTGGCCGAGGCGGCGCTAGCCGTGGCAGCCGACCGCGGATGGGACGCTGTAGCATACGACCGGGTGCTTCTCTCCAAGTTGCGGTGCCACCACTACTTGTTGCAAGCGTTGATAGCGGCAGTGGCGGCGGCGGCGGTTCGGCCAGAGCTCCAGTATGCACTCGCGGCAGTGGCGCGGTTGTATGGGCTCACTTCGGTGGTGGAAGCATTTGGGCGGGAGTTGGTGGCGCACGGCGTGATGTCGAGCACTGTGAGCTTGGCCGTGGGCGCCACTCTCGTGCCCGAGGCGTGCTTGGCGGTGCGGCGACATGCGGTGCCGTTGACGGATGCGTTCCAGATTCCAGATACGCTCCTTAATCTGGCCATCGGCGGCTACGATGGTGACGTGTACCGGCACTACTTTGGGGTGGTGAAGACGCTCAATGACCCGGCGCATACGAAGGCGCCATACCTGCTGGAGTTGGAGGCGGTGTTGCAGCGGACACTGTTGGAGGAGCGCGAGCGGGAGGAGCGGGGAGCAGCTGCGGGTGCCAAGCTCGGCCTGTGAGTGACGGACATGTATAGCAAAGTCTGGCAAGCCAATAGCAAGCAAACGGTTGCCAACCGAACGAACCGAGAATCCATAACCCCATAGCAATCTGTGGTACGTATTGTGTAGAGAGTAGGTGTGATAGGCGTTCGGCATCTCTGTGGTTGCAACTTGTGCTTAGTTGCAAGCAAAATGGTTAGCGTTGTTTGGTGCTCAGTTGGCCAAAGCAAATATGTGAGTGCAGAGTAGGTAGAGTTGAGATCAGAGTTGAGATGAGTATTGTCGTGCTGCGACGAGTGTTGAGATGAGTATTCATATTAGTGCTGCGACGAGTGTTGAGATGAGTTGAGATGAGTGTTGACTCGAGAATCGAATCCACAATTGACTTGGTGCGGTGTGGGAATTGAGAGTTGAGTTGGTTACCAGGTATAGACAGAGCCAGGAGAGCGAAAAAAAAAAAAGGAGCCATCAAAATACGTGGTGCTAGTCGCACCATCAGCTCAATTCAATCGTATTACGGTTGAAAAGTGCAATTTCTTGGGGAGATAGGGGTAGATGGCGGTTAGTAGTAGCAGATAAGAATGACAAGTGGCAGTGCCATTGACACAAGTAAGCATGGCAATAAGTACAGTCACGCCAGCCATAGCGGTCGGATTCATAGTCTAGCAGAATCTCCCCCAACATTGATCAATTGGGACGTCTTTCGGTGTGGATGGGGACGCAGAGTGGTGATGAAGTCAGTACAGTAATGCAGATAGGACCAGTGAGGACGGCAGATAGGTCATGAGGCCGACGGCGGGGGACACGGCTTGCGATTGTGTGCAGTACCGCACCTTCCAAGATAAAAACGCACCGGTTCGCCCTTGTTTAAACCTCATCGAAAATGGATAGCGAAAAGATCGTCGCCGTCATCTTGGGTATGTCGGCCCTTCATGTATCAATTGCATAAATACTAACTGCCAGCTCTCTTCTTGCCTCCTTTGGCTGTGTTCATGAAGTGTGGTGCCACCACCCCTTTGTGGATTAACCTTGTGTGTTGTTTATTCTTTTGGTTCCCAGCCATCCTCCATGCGTTGTACGTTGTGTTGAAGGACGACTAAATAGAGGTCTCGGCGTCTGAGGGCGACCGGACAAATAAAAGTCAGTGATTCATAGATGTAGTGTCGGGAAGAGTACCCAATTGGGAGCGAAGTCAATGTAGCGAACACAACCTGGATTGAACCAGTTGTGAACATAAGCCATGAGACTGAGGCTAAGACTGTGAGGCTAAGATTGTGAGGCTACGATTGTGAGACTGAGATTGTGAGGCTAAGACTGTGAGACTGAGATTGTGAGACTGGGGCTGTGAGACTGAGGCTGTGGTGTCAGCGGCGTGAGTGCTCAGAGTCGCGGGTCGCCGGTTGTCAGTCAACGTGGCTTGCGCGGAATAGAGTAAATTTTAAAGTGTAACAGTCGAGGACATGACAATAATCAACAGATGTCCAAGGTTGGCTTATCGTCCATGGTCACCGAACTCAAGAATCAGCAGGTTCGTCAAGCAAAGCCTCTTGCTTCGGTGCGGTCCTATAGGAGTAGCAAGCCGCGTGGGTACAGGAGTCCACACTAGCCGGAACACGAGCAACGCCACCAATCACATTCAACATGACTAAGCCGACCGGCCAGACGGCGTACTACACTGGCCGAACCAACCCCCAACGGTTTCCATCAAATTGCACCAGCCACAATACCCGTGCGCAAACCACGGTGCGGGCTGACTAATGGGCCCA
>JAJMCU010000119.1:0-24101 GCA_030573135.1 Clavispora asparagi | reverse complement strand
CTAGGTACGATAACGGACTGGACCTTAGGGTGAGTGTTAGCAGATCCAAGGTCAGTGACATCATCCTCAATAGTACTGGAAGCACTGTTGAAAGAGGAGTCAGGGTTTTCGACAGAAGTGGTAGCGGAGGTCATAGTGATAACTGAATTTGTATTGATGAGAAGATCGAGTTGGAGTCGATGTTGTCAGGTGTTGTTTTCCTTAGAGAATTGAGAGGTTAAGGAAATTCCTAGGGTTTATATAGTTGAGAGAGATAGATAGGGGTGAACCTTCCACAGACCATTACGGAACTTCAGTTCCGTCTGATCGACCGATTAGGTCCGTATGAGCGGATAGCTTTTCCTCTTATGGGTCAAGACGGAATCATGGTGACACATTGATAGATGTGTTCATGCGAGATACGGACTAGACGGTCAGTTGGTCATCGCTGACGGATAGTTCAGTGATTCCGGCGAAATTGCAAAAGTTGGCAGAATTTTTCAGACATGGTTTGCATATATCGCAACAGCTGCCGAAGCGGAGATTGGGATGGGTGTGGTTGAGGGGAAGGACCAGGAGGTATAGGAAACGAATGACGAATTGTGTGCGAGGTTATTGTCTGTGTCGAAGGCTGGGTTTTACTGAGGGGTAGTGAGGTTGGGCGGTGGATCTTGGTGTCAATATGGAATTGATGGATGAATGCAATCATGTGCGAAGCGAGGTGATCGTACCAGGAATGTGCATTGTAAGTGAGAAAATGACAGGAAAGTGCAAACTGCCTATTAGATGATCACTTGAATGGACTGGTTTCATTAACCTCCCCATCACAACTGCCACCACAATCAAAATGGGACGTTTATTCGGATGTGTATTTGCCACCAGAAACGCTGTCATACATCGTTATGACAAAGAAAAGGACAAAACGGACTTGTGGCCGGGGCTGCACCACGATCCCACTTGGTTTACACCCGTACCGCGGCCCCCACCCGTAGCGCGACAAAATCACTGCTACTGCTTGTTTGCACCACATGAGCGGAAACTACCCTAAGCGCCAGTACACGGAGTCTGGAAACTACCAGGGTCGTTACCGAGGTCGTAACGACCACTACTCGCAATATCGTCGGGAATACCGCGATGGCGAACGAGGCCACAGAGACAGGGAGCGCCGAGATGAACGGAAAGAGTACAGACAGGAAAGCCGCCCCGACTTCCGAGAGCAACGAGTATACCGAGAGAGAGACCCTCGGGAGAGAGACCCTCGGGAGAGAGACCCTCGGGAGAGAGACCCTCGGGAGAGAGAATACCGGGAGAGAGATCCTCGGGAGAGAGAATACCGGGAGAGAGAATACCGAGACCGGGAGAACCGAGGAGATTACACCAGAGAGCACAGAGAACGAGAATCGAGAGGGCACGGAGAACGCGAGGCCAAAGAAAGTGACCTCAGAGACCGCAGAGACAGAGACCACCGCGAAAAAGAACCAAAGGAGCGGCGCGCTCCCGACACCCGCGACTCCGCGCGCGACATTGGCAGCCCATGGGCGGCGATTTTGCGGGTCGACGGCAAGACTGGCGCGCGCTTGAGTGCGACTGCGACCGAGCTCGCGGCGCTCAACCGGCGCCTCGCCCTGCTCCAGGCCGACCGCATGCGGTTGGCGGGCGCGGTGGCCACGCTCGACGTGTATGCGGGGCGCGACGCTCTCAACGCGGCCATTTCTGCGGAGAAGCTCGACGAGTTTGTTTACATGTAGGGAGAAAACAGAGACGGGGAAATACGCAAGGGATGGCAGTGGTGACGCTCGGCTACGGTGGCACTTGGACTACGGCGAGCAGATGGTTGAGGGCCATGTTGGGGCCGCGGTGGGAGGCACTGATGTTCTGTCCACCTCCGCGGTAAACCAATCCTTTTCTCTCCAGTCCCCAACATGTCGTTTTCCCAATTGTTTTCGGCCGAATCCGGCGCCGCCCAGGCGCTTCTCTATGTGGCGCTTGCCACCGGCGTGTACAAAATCACCACCTTCACCTTGGGCTTTTTGTCGCTTGTGGTTGACGCGTTTGTGCTCCCACCCACCAACTTTGCCAAGTACGGTGCCCGCTCTGGCAAATGGGCCGTGGTGACCGGCGCGTCCGATGGCATCGGCAAAGAGTACGCCTCGCAATTGGCCGCCAAGAATTTCAACGTTGTTTTGGTGTCCCGCACGTTGGCTAAGTTGGAAGCGCTCGCCGCCGACATCCAGCAAACGTATGGCGTTCAGACCGAAGTGGTGGCGTTTGACGCCTCCGAGGACAAGCCCGAAAACTACGCCGCCATCCATCAAGTCATTGCCGACTTGCCAGTGTCGGTTTTGGTCAACAATGTGGGCCAGTCGCACTCCATCCCGGTTCCGTTCTTGGAAACCAACACTCAGGAGTTGAGTGACATCATCACCATCAACAACACCGTGACGTTGAAGATCACACAGACGGTGGCATCGGTGATCGCCAAAACTGTCAAGGCTGACAAAAAAACCCGCGGGTTGATCTTGACCATGGGCTCGTTTGGTGGCTTGTTGCCCACGCCGTACTTGGCGGTGTACTCCGGATCCAAAGCGTTCTTGCAGCAATGGTCCGCGGCGTTAGCGGGCGAGTTGAAACTGCAGGGCATCGATGTGGAGCTCGTGGTGTCGTACCTCGTAACGTCTGCCATGTCCAAGATCAGAAGAACCAGTGCCACTATCCCCAACCCCAAGCAGTTTGTCCGGGCCACATTGCGCAGCGTGGGCAGACGTGTGGGAGCGCAGGACCGGTTCGCCACCACCACGCCTTACTGGTCCCATGCGTTGATGCACTTTTTCATCGAGAACTCGGTGGGGGTGTACTCCAGCGTTGCCAATAAGCTTAACCTCGGTATGCACAAGAGCATCCGTGTCAGAGCACTCAAGAAGGCGGCAAGAGCCAAAAAGGAGTGATGGTGATCAAACATTTGCGTTCTATAAATAAAGATTTAAGCCAGTTCGATGTAGAAGGGGGGACCTGTGGGTTAGCTACTGGTTGCACAGTGTAAGCGAGTGGCCGATTGAAGGTGGTCATTGATAATATTAATTGCGGTAGTGATGATTGCAGTAGTGGTGATAAGTGGTGGTGATTACAGCAGTGACGATTAGCGGTGATGATTAGCGGTGATGATTGCAGTAATGCCACCGTTGACAATTACACCACTGATAATTACTACACCAGCAATTACACGTCTTGAGATATACCACTAACCACAGCCACAGCTATTGTTATCCATGGCAAGTTGCGCGCTCCTCCAGTCAGTAGGACCGAGACTGCACACACTGTGAAGACAGCAATCAGTAGCAATCAAGCATCCATCGTCGCTCCACAACCGCGGAGCCTGCCAACAGATAAACCTCGCTTCCCCGGCTTCATCGCTCCAAGTCCACCACTGCCCCAAGCAACCACGCTGTAGACCCGCAGGTGGTCCGGGGAGTCCCGTGGAGCATTCCGACGCCTGTATGCACACCCGTACCGAATTTTCTAGAAGGGCCTGGAAAGACCGCACCAAAAGATATAACCTCCGTCGCGCGCCCTTCTTCCGCTCCACACCATGGTTAGAGAAACGAAACTTTACGACTTGTTGGGGGTGTCTCCCTCCGCAAGCGAAACGGAAATCAAAAAAGCCTACAGAAAAACCGCTCTCAAGTACCATCCCGACAAGCCCACCGGCGACACAGAAAAGTTCAAGGAGATCTCCGAGGCGTTTGACATCTTGTCCAACGCGGACAAGAGACAGGTTTACGATGACTACGGATTGGAGGCGGCGCGGGGAAATGCCCCTGCGGGCAACGCTGGCGGCAATCCGTTTGGCGGCGCCCCCGGTGGCCATTCGTTCAACTTTGGCGGCAACGGCGCCCACGGATTCTCCCAGGCCGACGCATTCAACATTTTCTCGCAGATGGGCGGATTTGGCATGGATGACGGCGGCTTTGGCGGCGCGCACGGCTTCGGCGGCGGTAGTGGCTTTGGCGGCGGTAGCGGTTTCGGTGGCGGCATGCCCGGAGGCTTTGGCGGACGCCAGCCCCGCCGCCCTGAGCCCGACACCGTGTCGATGCCATTGGCGGTGACGTTGGAGGACTTGTACACCGGCGCAACCAAGAAGATGAAGTTGAACCGCAAGGGCCCCGACGGGTCCAAGGAATCAAAGATCTTGGAGGTGAAGATCAAGCCCGGATGGAAGGCCGGCACCAAGATCAACTTTGCCAACGAGGGTGACTACCAAGCCGAGTGCCAGGCACGCCAGACGGTGCAGTTTGTGATCGAAGAGCGGCCACACGCGGTGTTCAAGCGCGATGGCAACGATGTGGTGGCCACCGTGCGGTTGTCGTTCAAGGAGTCGTTGTTGGGATTCGACCACGAGGTCACCACCTTGAGCGGGCGCAAGATCAGCATTTCGCGGTCCACGCCGGTGCAGCCCACCTCCACGAACAGGTATCCTGGGTTGGGCATGCCCATCTCCAAGGAGCCGGGCCGGTGTGGCGATCTCATTGTCAACTACAAGATCGATTTCCCGGTCCACTTGACGCCCCAACAAAAGGAGGCCATCAACACCGCCTTCTAAGCCTTGCATGACCCATGAAGCGGGCTTCGTGTACATACGTAATAGACCCCTAGCGCTGCTCGGTGCGATAGATGTTCAATACACCGCTCTTCACTACTAGCGTTTCAGCCCTTCGTGTATTGTCTGTGGCAGTTGACTGAGCCTTATGGGTAGATTACGGCTAGATTACGGGTAGATTATGGATAGACTATGGCTCAAAATGAAAAGCCAATTGAATCAGCCCGTAGTCACTGAATACCTCCATAAATGAAGGGAGTGATACCGTTCCCAATGTGAGGGCCAACATCCTCACCTACTGCTTGTTCTAGTTTCTAGAGCACAATACAACCACACCTGTATATATTACGTGTATACATAAATATCAATCCCAATATTGTTATTGACCTTAATACTCTTTTCTTGGTAATTGCTCCACCGTAGTTTTCCAATGGCCATTTGGAGACGCCTGAATGGCGCCGTCCCTTCGAACATCGCCGATACGCACTTGAATGAAGACTCGCGGGGCCCAATCTACACGTCCCTCAATTTCTCTCTTGCCGGTTTTTCTCCATCGTAGTGTCCATTTCCCCTCCCACCCCCGTCTCTGTTTCTCCATTTTCCCCGTCCCCACTTCTCCATTTTCCTCGTCTCCGCTTCTGCATTTTCCCCTTCCCCATTTCATATTCTCTGTCCATGCTATGGCCCCAATCCCATATCGTCTCACCAGTGTGCACACAATTATCACCATCAACCACAACTCTTCATGTCGGTGATTCTAGCCTCCGCAGGCTACGACCACACCATCCGGTTCTGGGATGCACTTACCGGCGTGTGTTCTAGAACAATTCAGCACACAGACTCCCAGGTCAATCGCCTCGAGATCACCTCCGACAAACGGTACCTAGCCGCAGCAGGGAACTTGTATGTTCGGCTCTACGATATCCGCCAGGCGGGCGCCGCGGGAAACGGCGGCAGTGCATCCAATGCTGTCGGTGGTGCCGCTGCATCGGGTACCAGTGCCAACAACACCACATCCAACCCGGTGGTGACGTTTGAAGGCCACAGTGGAAACGTGACACTGCTTGCGTTTCAAATCGAAAACAAGTGGATGGTGTCGTCCCTGGAGGACGGCACGGTCAAGGTGTGGGACGTGCGGTCGCCGTCGGTGCAGCGCAACTACAAGCACTACTGTCCCGTGAATGAGGTGGTGATTCACCCCAACCAGGGCGAGTTGATCAGTTGTGACCACGACGGCAATATCCGTATCTGGGATTTGGGGGAGAACCAGTGCACGCACCACTTGATACCCGAGGACGACGTGCCCATCAACGCGCTCCTGGTTGCCAGTGACGGCAGCATGTTGGTTGCGGGCAACAACAAGGGCAACTGCTACGTCTGGAAGATGCAAAACCACAAGGATATGACATCATTGACGCCGGCGACCAAGTTCCGGTCCCATTCCAAGTATATCACCCGCGTGTTGTTACTGACAGACATGAAGCATTTGGCCACCTGCTCCGCTGACCACACTGCACGCATCTGGCTGACAGAGCAAAACTTTGCTTTGGAGACAACGTTGCAGGGGCACCAGCGGTGGGTGTGGGACTGTGCGTTTAGTGCTGACAGCGCGTACTTGGTGACCGCATGCTCGGATCACTACGTGCGACTCTGGGACCTCTCCAACAGCGAGACAGTGCGCCACTATAACGGGCACCACAAGGGTGCGGTGTGTGTGGCGTTGAACGATGTGTAGTAAAGGGTTGAACACGATGGAAGCTACATAGACGACTGGATGATCCAGCTGAGAATTGTAGTCAGGCACAAATCAGATAGAACAGATACGAGCAAGACAAATACACTGACATTCTACAGATATGGCACCGGTGCAGATGTGAAGATATAACGCACATGTCAAGATGTAGTGCCGTAGATGGAACGATATGGTCTAGATCAGATGTACTGATACAGGCTGTTACGATCTACATGCGCAGTAACCATCTTCGGTCGCAGGCAATAACCATACAATTTGCCATAGCTCAGAAAACCAAATGAGCGGGCCATGGTCAACCCTGGTCTACGTATTACCGTATATCCTACTCTACAATTCTGATAAATGAAATGATATGCAATGATGCTGAGATATGTTGGTATATGGCAATGATGATTATGCTGTTTATGCTGTTTTGTGTTTGTTTGTTCGTGTTCATCTTTGTGTCGTTTGTGTGCGTTTTCGTTTTCGTTTTCGTTTTCGGATTTTTTTTTCTTTTTTGTACCAGACATGAGTGATGTGTTATGACCAGTTGGTCTCCGGTTTGATATTGCCATAGATCTTCTCCATCAAGTCGATGAAACTGTTTTCCTTGTCGACAGTCGAAGGGTTATTGATAACTCCAAGTTCGTTGGTGTCACCAAACTCGTCGTAGAGGAATCCTCCGAGCTGGAAGCACCACGACAAGTACTCATCAACCCAGCACCGCACAAGCCACCAACGACCAAAACTCTGGGCTCCAACAAAGCTCATTTCCCTGAGGCAGGTGGTGAGAAAGTTGGAGAGCACCAACGAAAAGAGCCATGGGCTGGTGTTCGGAAACCGAGCAGGAAGATCGAACAAGAAGGACGCAAACCGAGGAAGCGGGTCTTGATCATTGTCTTCGAAGAGCTGAAGAAATGTCTTCTCCAAGATCTCGCCGAGGATGATAGAGTTTTCGAGAGCACATGGAAGCTCGCGTAAAACAAGATCGTGCATATCCAATTGCAACCAGTCTTGAAGCATCGAGTCTTTATCTGAACGACTGGACAAGATTCCTGTTGCTGCAGGGCCTGCTTCGATGCACCGAACAAGGCACTTCACAAGGGCAATGAAGCGACGCGCAGATTTGAGTTTCATGGCCACAAACGACTCCGGAAACTTATATTGGAGCGCAGACCCCATTTGTTCCACATAATTGTCGGCAAGCGACTTCAATGGCACAATGATTTCGGGCGACACCGTCTGCAACAGCAAGCGGGCCAACATCTTAATCACTGCACGGTATGTGACCAAATCACAGTCACAAACCCAGCTTGCTACCAGATCAGTGGTGAACAACTTTAGAACCGGTGCAGTCATGACCACCTGCAACGCCTCGAAGATCGACGACAATCGGTCAACTTTGAGGAAACGGATCAGTTCAAACACCAGCGCGCAATGGACCCGGTAAAGCAGATGCACCGTATCGGCAATATCACAGTCTACTTCACGTTCTTTTGCAAGGTACGGGTAGACAGAGGGCAACGCCAATGGCGCCAGCACATTCAGGGCATCGATAGCCGCAAAAAGGCTTGGAACATACTTGAGTAACAAGGGTCCCGCCAGACCACTGGACAGGGAAATAGTACCAGGGCCGGAATGGGCAGCTCTATGCGAGTCGTCTGCTGTGGCAGCAGAGCTGGTGGTACTACCTGCGGCTGGTGTATGGGCAACGGGTGTGGTTCCCACAGGGGTGCCCGAGGTTACTCTAGGCGTAAACCCAGGAGTGCCACTAGTCACCGACGCAAAAGCAGGACTGACAGTGTTGGGACTGAGCCCCGGGCTGGCAGAGAATGGTGGAGTATGCGCCTGCAGTGGGTCAAGAAGCGGAAACGCCGGTGGGCCAGAGCCCACCAATGCAAGACCACAATAATGGTATTTAGATTTTCCCCGGCCACCCAAACGGCGGGTTTTCAATGTGGGGTGAAGAATGTACACGAGGCGGCCAAACGTAGCGGGCGAGACCGGCTTCAAGTTGTAATCGGCACACACTTCAGCGTAGCGAGCGTAAAATCGCATACGGGGAAGAACCGTAGCAGGAGACGGCTCGGTGGCCCTTTGAAGCCAAGCCATGCCAAACACATGTGCCGCTCGGTCGTTTTTCCCCGGAAGAGCAAGTGCTTGTAAGAAAGGGTCAGTACGGAGCGCCAGGTGGCCAGTTTCCACCATTTTTACCTTCAGAGCCAAATCAGCAAGAGGCCAAGAAGCAGTGGAAGCCGTAAGGCGCATGAGCGTTCGTTCCGATTCTTCATTTTTGGGGGTGGTTGTTTCTCTGGGGCTTTCAGGAATGGCAGTGGGGGTTCCGGCCACGAGATTGGAAACGGGATTGGTAGACATGGGTCTTGATATGTGGCCCGGGGTGATGTTTCCTGGTGGATTGGGCCCGGAAGGAAGGGTCATCAGGGTCGGGGTTCTGCCTCTGGGAACAGGGGTCCGAGTTCTCACTGCAGTCTGAGCCAGTATGGGACTTTCAGGTACGACCATAGGACTTCCTGGCTGCACCAAGGGGTTTCGAGCATGCGAAATGGGTCGTGGATGCGAGATGCCCGCTCTTCGGCCATATGACATACCAGAGGCAAGGCTGACAGGGCTCGTTTGATCCAAGTGAGGGTTCGCCTCAAACGGAAGGAAACCGGGCTTTGCGAATCCCGGAGAATGCAGCGGCACCGGAGGTGTTGTGTCTCGATCCATATGGTCATATTGAGGGAATGGCGAACCTAAAACAGCCTCGTGGCCATCGGCCAGGGCGTAACCGGAATCGGTGGTAAGATAGGTAGGGTGGGCCGTTTGGCCAACGGCATGCTGGGTGTGGAAAGCTCCTTCGGGCAGGGAAGGCAGCAGGTTGTTCACAGGAAACTGATTGGGGTCCATTGAGGCTGCATCAGAGAAAAAAGCGGTATTCTGGGACTGTAAATCGAGACCGCTGGGAATAAGAGACGATGACAAGAGGGAAGAGAGAATGGTAAACAAGAGGATGAGAAAAAGGATGCAAGAAGAGAGTAGGGGTATGCAGAGATGTTAAACAAGGAGCAAAAAAAAAAAGACAAAAGCAACAAAAGAAAAAAAAAAGTGCCGTGAAGACAATGCTATGGATCGTGATGGTGTGGATCGTGATGTAGTGTGTGAGATCAGAAAAAAAACGTTTCGAGAAGACGGACTTAGGGTTCCGGGCTCCCTTGACACTACCCCATTTTTCTTCGGGAAAAGACCTCCGAAATTTGCCAGTAATATGATCACACACTCAATCCACTTTTTTTCCACCTATCAATTGAGCCTTTGGGATGCCAGGGGTGACATTCGTCAGCGTGAAGCGCATTACACAGCGCAGGTTAGGGCTTAGTCGGGAATGCAGGCGTATTACGCGAGGCACGGGTGCAGGCCACAGCTTTTAGTGAATGTTAGTCAGCCAGTAACCGGGGAGGGAGAGTGAAGGCTATAGAGAAACAAAGCAGCTCCAACAAAAGCTGGGCAATAGCAGATGAAACCAGACTGAGAATTCGAGAAACGGAAACCAATTTGATTCGTCTGGATGTGATGGAAGACCTAACTGTGGCTCTGGCCCCATGGAAAAGCTTCCAACGTACTGAAACTAACAGGGACAACCCCAGTTCACCACCAAAAACTCCCCCGGTCCCCCTTATCCTTCTCACCTGATTCCGGATGATCTGTTGGGTGGTCTGGGGTTGGCAAGAACCTCCCCGTTGCCTGCAGTCCGCACCCACTAGTTCATCGCGCAAAAAAATTCAGAGCATCGAGCTCATCACACACCTACAATGGCCATTTTGAATTCCAACCCCGAGGTGCTTTTGCGCAAGAGAAAGGATGCGGACAGAAAGAGAGTCCAGAAACAGGAATCCGTGAGATTGTTCCGTGAATCCAAGCTCAACAAGTCCAAGGTCACCAAGGACAAGTTCATTAGAGCGGAGAAGTTGGCCATTAGAAACAAGGTCAACACTTTGGAGAAGAAGAGATTGGACAACATTCTCAAGCACGAGAACAGACAGGCCATATCTTCCGGCAAGGAGGTCGACCCAAAGCTTGTTTTCATCATCAGAACCGAGGGCCCAAGCAAGAACGTGTCTGTGCCCCAAAAAGCCAGGGCCATTTTCGATGTGTTGAGGTTGTCCGAGCCAAACACCGGTGTTTTCGTGAAGTTGACCCAAACGGTTATCCCTGCGTTGAAGCTTGTGTCCCCATACATTGTGGTGGGCACCCCAACGTTGGCGTCTGTGCGTCAACTTTTCCAAAAGAGAGCTAGCACAACCACTACCACCGACGAAGGTAAGGAAGTGCAGGTGAAGTTGGACAACAACCAGGTCGTGGAGGACCACTTTGGTGATGACTTGGGATACATCTGTATCGAGGACTTGGTGCACGAGATTGTTTCTTTGGGTGACAACTTCAAGACGGTGTCTCGCTGGATTGCTCCATTCAAGTTGACCCCCCCAGTGCTGGGATGGAGTCCTTTGGCCAAATTGCACCGTATACAATATGCCAACGACAACAAGAAGGCGCTTACGTTGGCGGGACATGCGAAGTTGGAGGAGATTGACATTGATAAGTTCATTGAGGAGCAGAACTAGTTAGCATTTGGGTATTATCAATCGGTTATTGTTGCATTGATGTAGTTTATGGCGGGGGATAGAATATAGACTGAACAGAAGTGAAACCGGAAGAGCAGTAGCGGATAAGACACAAGGGGTGGATGCTTCTGGTGCCCACGTTTAATTATGGCACAGCACAGAGTACGCGGGAGGGCTTATAGTTAACGAGAGTGAGAAATAATTGAAAAAGGGGTAAGCAACAGTTAGTGGGGTAAGATATTTAAAAGGAGTAAGGAAGACTAACATGGTTTTTAATGGTAAGTGGTATTGAGCGATGGTATCTAATAGTACACCAATACTATACCAGTAGGACACTAGCAGACTACTAGTACAATAACCTGTCGCGCTCTACATATCGCGCACAATTACACCATACGCGGTCCATCACCATGTCTTTTCACGTGTATAACCAGATCTCCGCCGCACAAGACCATGTATACAAGTTGGTACAGCTTCCGCCGGCACTACTTGACGTCATGAAAACGGGAAACCAGAAAATCCAGTTCAAGGCGCCCGGTGCCACCAAAAACCACCTTGTGGTTTGCACCGACAACGACACCTACACCGTGCGCCAAATGAACCACTCCAACACTGTTTTGCTTGTCAATGACATGTCTGCCAATCCTCTTGATGCGTCTTTGACTCATCGCTCTCTGGCGCCTGCTGGCCGTGTGTTACTCGGAGTAGCGCTGTCTTCCTACGAATATGAGCTTACTCCGACAGACGGGTATATCGACACATCTGGCATTGCTACCTACACCGGAAGTGGGCCCGTCCCCTCGAAGAAGACGGTTTCTGACGTTATTGCAGACCTGCCTATTGCGCTGCTGCAATTTGCTGACCAGTGGCACCTGGCGTGCGGAAGCGAAGTTGACGGACTAGCCGTTCTCCTTAGCCCGGCGTTTGTCACCGACGTGCTCTACACGGTCATCTCGCATCTCGTTGCTACCCGCGCTGACACATTTGACCCCGTTGACGTGGCGTCACAGGTGCAAAAGGACGATTCGCGTGTGACAGCGCCTGTGGTGGCCACAATCGCGGGAAAGTTCTGTGTGCGGACCGCTGAGGGCCAGTTACAATTGGACGAGGAGGCAGTGGCACGGTGGTTTGGCTTAGAGGTGTTGAAGCGCACCCCCAGCGCCGTTTCCGACAACGAGCTTCTTCTCCAGTGGAAATCGAGTCTCCCGCCGTTTTACAGCGCGCCATTAGAGATGCGGCTTCTACACGGTCACTACTGCCGCCCGGAGGTGGGCAAGGTGCGGTACTTGGCGCGGGCGGCGCTTTCGCCCGAGATCCACGCACGGATCAAGGAAATGTTCCAGATGGTGCGCGAATGGGACTATGACGAATTCTTGCCGTTTGTGGCAGAGTTTATTCCCGCAACCAAAAAGGCCGACTCGGTGTTGCTCAAGTACTCGCGCAAGCGGCGCGTGGGAAAGCGGTTTGTGGTGGGGCCCAGGTAATCCCACCGGGACTGACCCAACACGGGCTAGATCCATCGGAGCCGATTCTGCAGATGGGTGCGCACCGGGGAAATGTTCACCGTTGGTACCGCGGCATACTCTTCCACCAACCTAGCCCATCTTGCTGCGCCATGGATAACACATCCTTTTTCATTTCGCTCATTGTACGTTATTTTGCATTCCCAGCCATTGGTCCCTTCTAACCCACCCAGAGCGGCGGATGTGCCGGAACTTCCACCGACCTTGCGTTTTTCCCCATTGATACGTTGAAAACCCGGCTCCAGGCCAAGGGCGGCTTCTTCGCCAATGGCGGCTGGCATGGCATCTACAAGGGTCTCGGTTCGTGCATTGTGGCCCTGGCGCCTTCTGCATCATTATTCTTTGTCACCTACGACAGTCTCAAGGCCTACACCAAAGACGAGTTGCCTGCGCCTGTGAGCCACATGGTAAGCGCATCGTGCGGTGAAATCGCCGCGTGTATGGTCCGTGTACCCGCTGAAGTGGTCAAGCAGCGGACCCAGGCAGGTGTGACGGGCGTAGGCCAAAAGGCAACGTCATGGGCCAACTTCCAGTATCTTCTCCAGAACAAGTCCGGCGAGGGAGTGTTGCGCGGTCTCTACCGGGGGTGGGGCACCACTATCATGCGGGAGATTCCGTTCACGGTGATTCAGTTCCCGTTGTATGAGCAGCTCAAGAAAACATGGTCGTCGTACGACAATGCGGAGCTCTCGCTCTTGAAGGGTGCCACATGTGGTTCGATTGCCGGGGGTATTGCGGCGGCTGCCACCACGCCATTGGACGTGATCAAGACTCGGATTATGCTCCATCAAGAGCGCATCGGTGTTGCGGCAATGGTAAAGCAGATTTACCACGAGGAGGGGTCACGAGTGTTCTTGAATGGCATTGGACCGCGGACGGCGTGGGTTAGTGCGGGCGGCGCCATCTTTTTGGGCTGTTATGAGCTAGTACACACCAACTTGTCGAAGTACAGCGAGAAGAAGTTGGAATAGGCCATGAGTGAAAAAAGACAGACAAGCAGCCCTTATGAGATGGCAGAGACACCAGACACACCAGATTGCAGGCACACCTCAACAGCAGACATCAGATACCTGAGGAAGCAAACAGGACATCACCCACTACACGTGCCCCAGATTCGGGAGTCAAGGTCTAGAGTTCAGGTATGCCCCGCGAGTGACGTACAGATACTCACTTCTGTCAATTTCCCCGTGCGCATAGCGGAGAAGGTCACGAGCCAAGCGGGTGTGGCGCTACCCACAGCAAATATGAACATAGAATATCCAAAAGCATAGACAACTACAGAGACAGAGCAGTGGCGCCCTTGAGGTACGGCCGGAAATGACCAATGTCACGCGCCGCCTCCATGGCCACATGTAGAGACGGAGCTAGTGGAGTGGGTATGGCCGAGTGCGGTTAGTCCGACACGGGCCGGAGGTCCGGAGCTGGGTTATCTACGCTATTGGGCAGCGCACGCCCGCCGCGACCAGTGGCCATTACAAATGCACCTCTGCTCCTGTTTGCCCGAAAACTAGTACCCCGGTTTTTCCTCAATTTTCGGCCCTCTTTCTTCCCATGTTTAGACAGGCCAGAGCAGCGTTGCTTGCCAAAGCGGTGCGTCCTGCCGGGTTTTCCCGTGCGTTGGCCACCTCCGTGCCCGAATCCATTTCCATCTCGCTCAAGAGCTCCACCAGAGACGAGTCCCAATTCGGAACCCGCCCCATCTACTTGGATGTCCAGGCCACCACCCCCACCGACCCCCGGGTGTTGGATAAAATGATGCATTTCTACTCCGGCATGTACGGCAACCCCCACTCGTCCACACACTCGTATGGATGGGAAACGGAGAAAGAAGTGGAAAGGGCCCGTGGCTACATTGCGGATGTGATTGGTGCGGACTCCAAGGAGATCATCTTCACCTCGGGCGCCACCGAATCCAACAACATGGCCGTCAAGGGTGTACCACGGTTTTACAAGAAGACCAAGAAGCACATCATCACCACGCAAACCGAGCACAAGTGTGTGTTGGACTCGGCGCGCCACATGACGGACGAGGGCTTTGAGGTGACATACCTCCCGGTGTCGTCCGAGGGCTTGATCAACTTGGACGACTTGCGCAAGGCGATCCGCAAGGACACCGCCATCGTGTCGGTTATGGCCGTCAACAACGAGATTGGCGTGATCCAGCCGTTGAAGGAGATTGGCCAGATCTGCAGAGAGAACAAGGTGTTTTTCCATACCGACGCGGCGCAGGCGTTCGGCAAGATCCCCATCGACGTCAACGAGATGAACATCGACATGCTTTCCATCTCGTCCCACAAGATCTACGGCCCCAAGGGTATTGGCGCGGCGTACGTCAGAAGAAGACCTAGAGTTAGATTGGACCCCATCATCACCGGAGGTGGTCAGGAGAGAGGCTTGAGATCCGGCACGTTGGCGCCGGCATTGGTTGCTGGTTTCGGTGAGGCCGCTCGTCTCATCAAGGCGGAAATGGCGTACGACTCGGCCTACATCTCACGTCTTTCGCACAAGTTGTCCAGCGGTTTGTTGTCCATTGCTGAGACCCAGATGAACGGTGTGGTGTCGGACCCCTCCAAGCAGTACCCCGGCTGTGTCAACATTTCGTTTGCGTACATTGAAGGCGAGTCGTTGTTGATGGCGTTGAAGGACATTGCGTTGTCGTCGGGTTCTGCGTGCACCTCGGCGTCCTTGGAGCCATCGTACGTGCTCCACGCATTGGGTGCTGATGATGCGTTGGCCCACTCGTCCATCCGGTTTGGTATCGGCAGATTCACCACCGAGGCAGAGATTGACTACGTGATCCAGGCCATCAATGAGAGAGTAGAGTTTTTGAGAAAGATGTCGCCCTTATGGGAAATGGTTCAAGAGGGCATTGACTTGAACACCATCGAGTGGAGTGGCCACTAGGTGCTATTTATTCTACGGGCCGGGCGGCTCCTCCGTCCATTGTTAATAGTAATGTATCGGCGTTCGAGATTAGTGTGTCCACTGTATTGATTTGAACGGATTTTTGTTTTTGTTTTTCTTTTTCTTTTTTATGTTCAATTTTTATTTTCTTTTTTTTTGTTTTGTTTTGGCGGTTCTACAGGTCGTGGTGTTCTGCTAGTAACTTCAGTAGGCTCACCGATTGACTCACTCGGTTATGGGGGCGCACTGGGACTTAATGAGATACACACTGGATTCCACCTAAACTTACGCACAGAAACATGAAAATGTGAAACACCTATTTCCGTATTTCCTCTCATATCGCATTATATATTTTTCAATCGCTCCTTTTATTTTGCTCACTTCGTTCGTGTGTTCACTTTCCCTCCTCTCTCTTCTCCTCCCCGCCCCGCCGGTCACGTGCGTGGCCGGCCCGGAACCGGTGACGAATTTTCAGTCTTATACCCGACGTTCGCCCAAACATTTTCGACCCCAACCATGTCTACTGTTACCAAAACTATCACCCTTCTCCCTGGCGACCACGTCGGCACTGAAATTGTTGCCGAGGCTGTCAAGGTCCTCGAGGCGATCCAGGAAAACACCCCCTTCCAAAACCTCAAGTTCGAGTTCAAGCACCATTTGATTGGTGGTGCCGCCATTGATGCTACTGGTGTGCCATTGCCAGACGAATCGTTGGAAGCGGCCAAGCGATCCGACGCCGTTTTGCTCGGTGCCGTTGGCGGCCCCAAGTGGGGTACTGGCTCCGTGAGACCAGAACTCGGTTTGTTGAAAATCAGAAAGGAGTTGGGTCTCTACGCCAACTTGCGTCCGTGCAACTTCGTTTCGGAATCGCTTTTGGAGTTGTCGCCTTTGAAGTCCGAGATTGTCAAGGGCACTGACTTCACTGTTGTCCGTGAGTTGGTCGGTGGTATCTACTTCGGCGAAAGACTGGAGCAAGAAGAGTCTGCCAACAACGACGAGGCGTGGGACACGGAAAAGTACACCGTTGCCGAAGTCACTCGTATCACGAGAATGGCCGCATTCATGGCGTTGCAAAGTAACCCTCCATTGCCGGTGTGGTCTTTGGACAAGGCCAACGTGTTGGCTTCTTCCAGATTGTGGAGAAAGACCGTGGACAAGGTGTTTGCGGAAGAGTTCCCCCAATTGACCGTCAACCATCAGTTGATTGACTCTGCTGCCATGATTTTGGTCCAGAGCCCTACTAAGTTGAACGGTATTGTCATCACCTCCAACATGTTCGGTGACATCATCAGTGACGAGGCCTCGGTCATTCCTGGCTCCTTGGGTCTCTTGCCTTCTGCGTCCTTGGCGTCTTTGCCCGACACCAACAAGGCGTTCGGTTTGTATGAGCCATGTCATGGTTCCGCTCCCGACTTGCCTGCTAACAAGGTCAACCCTGTGGCTACTATCTTGTCGGTGGCCATGATGTTGAGATTGTCATTGGACTGTGCCAAGGAGGCCGATGCTTTGGAAAAGGCTGTCGGCGTTGTGTTGGACTCGGGCGTGAGAACTGCCGACTTGAAGGGCTCTAGCACCACCCAGGAGGTCGGTCAGGCCATTTCCGATGCCGTTGCCAAGATCTTGAAGGAGTCGGCCTGATCTTGAAGGACGTTGATTATCGTACTTTAATGAGAATATACGTAAACCTATATGTGTGCTGTGTCGTCCCAACTACTGATCGTGAAATAACCCCATGTATCGCCATACTTAAATTTCAATCTCCCCGCGGAGAATGCCCGAAAGGAAGGCTACCGACTCCGACCTCAACTTTTCGTCAAAAAGCATATCGCCCTTTTCGATGTAAATAGCTTCGTTTTTGAGTGTTTTGTCGCTTGAAGGCGAGCTGGGTACTCCAGTACTAATTTTCTCGCTGAGATAGTAGTTCAGGCTCATGATTTCACTCGACAGAAAGTATTCCTCGTCGGTGGTACTCGAGTCTGCCGCTTGCAACGGCTCAAATACGACAATATTCGGTGCTGAGGTCAGAAGTTGCCGCTTCTGGCCAAGAGCACGGGTCTTTGCCACAACCTCAACCGCCTCGGTCCTGGTGCTCTTGTCGGAGGAAAGGGAGTCGAAATCCATCTCGCCAAAATCAAGCGAGTGGAACAGCGTTTCGTCTGGTTCGAGTGATTTGAAGTTGATCGGGTCAAGCTTGCCGGTAGTAAGGGTAGAAAGAGATCGTTCGAGATCAATTCCATCCAAGTCAAAATCCTGGTCGAGCTGCGTTCCGAATTCGGCCGCAAGTTGTTCGGGCGTCAATGACTGGACAGATTCATCGCGTTGCATTTGTTTAAGGACAGCCGTATTCTGCACTGGAATACGCTCAACACAACTTAAATCCACAACGGAACAGTGATCTGTTATCACTGTGCCTGTGGATATATTAGCACGTAAATCGCTAATTTCAGCCATATTAAGATTGAGGTCAATGACGTCTTCAGTGTCCATGTGTGCCTCTTCTTTCATCGCTCTGATTTCCGCTTGAAGATTGGAGGAGCTTTCAGTAAACGTACAAGTCCAGTTACTCGTTCCATCGGTAGAGAAAACGCTGTTGGGAATCAAATCATAGATTTTATAGCGATTGTGAACTTCCGGCAGAATACCAATAGCATTGATATTATCAAGAGCTTTAGCAATTTCTTGTCCCGAAATAATTCGTTTAGGTGCTGGTTTTTTCTCAAAGAGCGAAGTGATCTTGTGCGGTGGAACCATTGGAGGTTTCTCTGGTGATTCCAGCTGAGATATCTTAAGGAATGGAACTGGAACGCTTTCAACCACGGGTTGTTTTGCAGGGACTTCCTCTTCGTGGAAATCCTTAGGAAGTACACCAAATTCAACTGCTTGGGGAGAGAGCGAGTCACATTGGCCATTAACCAAAGTTTGAGCATCCTCAAGAGGATTGTAAAGCGTAGTATTAACACTGTTGGAATGAGATTGCACATTCGATGTTGATATTGGCTGATCGCTAAACTTTTCCATCCCATTTGGTTCTGTTTCGTGGTGGTTGGTCGCAGAAATAAATTTCTCTAAATCCAAAGAATCATTGTAATTGGACGATGAGCCGGTGGCATAAGAAGTTGTTCTTGCTTCAGGGTACGCTTCAGCTGCTTCTGGGTAAGGAATTTCTATACCTTCAGCTACAGCATAAGAGCTGGCTCTCGGATCGGGGGACGCGTTTTCTGCCATTGCATATGGTACATTCAGTGTCTCTGCGGTGATGAATGAGTTTGTTCTTGTCTCAGGGAATGCGAAATCTGTTGTTGGATAAGGTACATCAACAACTCCTTCACCGCGCTGCCGGGGTATGGCTGTAAATTTCTCTTCATTTTGTTGTCCCGACGTTTCTGTTGGTAAGTACAATGGCGTAGAATTGAGTTCTGAGTGAAGTTGAAGCTGTGGCATGGGTGGAGGCTGAATTTCTTGAACCTGGGCCGAGCTAGTAATTGATGCATCGCGCAACAATGGTTCCGGCTTATACAAGTTCTTGTAAACTTTTTTCTTTCCCTTAGGAATATATGTGTTTGGTATGGTGGTGGTGTCCTGTTTCTTTGGTTTTCGTTCGCTTGTAACTTGGGATTCTTTTTGCTCACTCTTGTGCTTCAACTTTTCGAAGATTCTGAAAATACCCGATTTGCGCCTTGTAGCCTTTTGGCTATTTTTCAGATCAGCTGCAGCCTTTGGAGTCTTCGTCTGCTTCGAGTGTGATGCTTCCACTAACTCTCTCTGAATAGTATTATTCTTCAAACTTTGGTCCTCTTGGTTGGGGAATGGGCTGTCCAACAGTAATCTCTGTCCTTGACTCTCACTGCTACCAAACAGCAGGATGAAATGATTAATAAGTGATAAGTTGCCCTCAGTTATCACTTTGGAGAAGTAGCTGGAATGAAACATAGCATCAATTGCTGTGACCACAATGTCCTTAAGTGAATGTTTTAAGTCGTCCAAAGAAACTATTTCTTCAATCTTCAAGTTCTCCTGACGATCGCGTCCAACCAAGCTGACAGTGTGATCATTGACCGATGAGATAGAGAGTACAAAGAATATAAGGGGATTATTCTGCATGACCGACATCAACTTATCGTCTTCCATATTCAAGAACAAGGCAATGGGCGACTTCGAAATTTCTTCATCATATCTGTCATATTCGTGTGCACAAAAGTATCTTTGAAGATCGCCCTCGTCATATTTAAATAAATGAAATGGAGTAGATTTGCACAAAACCTGAGCCTTGCTAACCACGTCTATGATTTTGTTGCAAGTGCTGAAAGAATTAGTCAGTTGAGGAATTCTGTAATTTTCAACGAACAGAATTTCCGTTTCATCTTTATTTTTAAGTCTGTTTCCGCTCAATGTAGTAAAGTTAAGACAATATCCATCCTCGCTTTCGAATGACTTGAGTACCAAATTAGTTATAGGACACCAATACTTCACTCGGAGTTTTGGCAAAGTGGAAAGTTTAGGAAGGGGCTTCTGGTTGACCAAAGAGTTCATTAGAATGTCCGGAACAATATGGCTTGTGTTTTCATCAAAAGGTTCGAGCGTTTCGAGAAATAATATGTGGTCCGAGAAGACAATAGCAATCTCAGAATCGTTTTCTGCAGTAGTTTTCGTGTTTGAAAGGTTGAAAATTCCAACGACTTTTCTAGAAATCCACCCATACTGTAGTTCTGACGGCCATTCTGTCGCCCATTCAGTAAGTAATTTTCCGGAAGGAGTAAATACTCTCGCCTTCGAATCCGTTTCTGTTTCTTGGAAGCCAAACGAGTCAATTACTGACATGGCAGAAGAATAGTACGCATCAATTTCTGCATCTTCATCAGCTCGGGCGGCTTTTGATATCTTGAGTCTTGCCTTCTCGTCCTTGATCGTCTCATACAATCTTTTGATAATGAGCTTCAAGCGAGGAAGCTCTAAAACCAGGTCAACAATAATGGTTTTGATAGCTTTGGGTGTAAACTGGCCAATATTAATTGACGGAGACTCAAAAGCGTAAGCAAAGTTGTTTTCCACAAATTTATCAAACCTTGCATTGAAATTGGAAAGATTAGCCTGGTGTCTCACGAATGCTTTATAGAAGAACCGAAGAAATGAGCCCAAGACCTTGAACACCTCCACATAGCCACATTCTCTGGCCTCGCTTAGCAGATAATGAACGATGCAGTTCACCCGGGTGATCTCGTCAATGGTAGGAGGAAATGCCAGGTTCACCTTCATCATTCCAGAATTTGACGAAGAAGCAAGAACACTCACTCGGAGGGGAATAATAAAATTCTGTAATAATTTCACAAGATCATTCGTGTAGTTTGTTTGCACTGCAATTAACTCATCCATAACCTGGTCAATCTTCACATTGTGCGATAATGCTGGTTTCTTCGGGTTCGTTGGAACCTGATATTCTATGTCCATTGCCTGGGGAGAGTATTCAAGCAATGGGTCAAATAACAGATCGAGTTGTTCTCCGAGACACAAGACGAGTTTATTGTTATCCTCAATGATTTGCTCATTCGTCTCCCCTGGAGTGTTGTCGTACACGACATCCACTACAAGAGAAGGAATTGTCAGTTCTTGAAGAATTCCCATGGCAAGAATTCGGTGTCCCAAGTCCTTAGAAGGCAAAGAGTCCACAAGTTGCATACTGGCGGCCAAATTTCCGGCATTCGTTTCATCCCAATGCAGTGACACTTCCACCAAGCCTTTGTTATTCCAGAGTTTGTTGTAGTTCTTCAAATTTGACACTGCCAAAGCACGACGAACATTTGACCGCCGCATATTTTCCGGGAGATTCTGGCAAGCTGGCCAAAACCGAGAGCTAGAGTCGATCATAAGGTTCTCGTATACATTGCACCCATATTTCGTAATAGAAAGCGTGCATAATTTGTCAGTGGAATTGTGTTTGAACACAGCAGTTATTACAGAGCCAAAGACAAGTGGGTCGTGACCGGAAAAGAAAGCAGCATTTTCGAATACGTCCTCCCAATATTCGACGGATTTGGCGCTGGGTTCGAATTGTCTAGGCGAATCAAAGGAAGAACAAAGTGGACTGATTCTTATGTGGCCGGGTGCCACGTCTTTCGTGAAATGTCGTCTATCGTGCTCGCGAGAAGCATAACGGCGGTAAACTTCCATTGTGGAGATGATGGAGAAGTAGGGAACCGTGGCTGTGATGGTGTTTTGAAGAAGGTCTTTAACAATAGTATCGATGTCTTTGCCGAATTGGGCAAAATAGTAAATACCCTTCGATTATGTACAAACTTGCATGAGGGCGCGTCAGTGAATCGCTTCGATCACTAAGTGGCTTACGATGGCTCAGAAGGGATTAAAACCGAAGGGAATTGGAAAATTGAGTTGAAAGCGTTAATAGAGGGTGCTTTTTTTTTTCTAGAAACTGTTTCCCTGTTTTTCTTCTCTGTTTTTATCAATCTTTTTTTTTTTCTACAGTTGATTCCGCTTTGCATCCGAGGATGTTGTCAGTTTCTCACTTAGCCAGATCGGGACCTTCGACGGGAAATTGACACGCAACGGCGGAAACATTTCAGGATGTAAAGATGATAAAGGTCCTAAAATGGATCTATTAATTGAAACAAGCTTCTTTCTGAGTTTGACTATGTATCATATTGTCTACTCCTGTTAGTGCGTCCTGTCCGGTATCTGTGTGTCGTATGTGGGGTATTGTCCACCAAGTATCGAACCACCTTATTTTTATCGCAACGCCGGCATTGGAAGATGAAAAGCATTACTGAAAAATAGAGCCTCCCAAATAAAAGCTTTGCAGTGTAAAAAGAAAGCCCGATGCGGGGATCGAACCCGCAACCTTTTGATTGACCTTATGAAGATTAAGAGTCAAATGCTCTACCGATTGAGCTAACCAGGCTTTGATGTTTTGAAATTGTTCCTGGCCAACCATAGCGTTGTAAGTTTGTGCTTTTGGTAGCAATAGGTAATTTACGATTCGACTTTCTGGTTTCAAAGATCAATTATATCCTCTTGGTGCTTTTTATTCAATAGGTGACATAGTTCAGGGATATTTTTTATTGCTTACAAAGAGTCAAATAGGTTCATTCGTCTCCTGTATTGGATATATCTAGCATCCAGTCATCACATACATCAGTAAATTCGCTAAATTTAATCACCCCTAGCTTAATGTCACTGTGCGTGGGTCAGTTGGTACGCCATCGGCGTCCACGCCGTTTTCGGCCATTCTTTCTTGGAAATACTGAAGACGGGCTTCATCGAAAGTGAGGTTCCGCTCATTTATCATTTTCTTTATCTGGGCCTTTGCATTTTCGTCCAACGTACGGGGGTCCTGTGCCCGGATGTTGGCGGAAACATCGAAATTTGAACTGGTAAGGCCATCCTCCAAGTCAGCCTCGAATCCGTGGTACCAGCGGCGATTATTGCGCCACCTGACATAATGTTCAATTAATTGTCGCCTGAAGTGGAAACCCAAAAGGGCTAGGGCGACTGTTGCAATAAATGCAAGGGTAGCTGACCGAAACATGGGGTAGTAGAGATTTAAGTCATGCATAGTCATGTGTCGCGCCATAGATTTAGTGGGTGTAAATGGCATTCTCAGTTTTGTCTAGGAAAAGGTACAATATTGGCTTTGTAAATCATGAGGGATTGATGATAGTAGGAAAACTGTCATTGGGGCGGCAAAATGTAGATGTGGAACAAGTGCAGCACAAGGGTAGTACAGGGTATACTACTGGGTATATTATTGAATATAGTTTTGGGCTCAGTACAGGATACAGTATGCTACAGCATATACTCTACAAGATTTTTATTAAAGAATCTTGTAGTGTATGTTTCGATTTAGCAGATTCTATACTCATGAGAATACCGCTTTTAATTCGTTCTCCTTGGGCTGTAGCTTCGCGTGAATAGTCCTCATACAAACTTCATAAAAGTCTTGATTCAACCAAGTTTTTGTGAATCACCTAATAAAGTGTACCTACAGAAAGTAATTATGGTAGCGATTTGGCAAATACACTGATCTTAATGTCATTCTGAACCTGTGGAATATTTTGGTTGACCCAAGTGATTTACATTAGGTCTTGGTGGAAAAAACCAGGCTTCTACTGTGCGGAAGCGAATACGGCAACCTTCGAAATCTTGAACAAGTGTGCCAATCACCTCAGTACCCTATACATCGCTACCAATTACTCTGGCGAAATTCAATTCTAGATAGTGAAGAGCTGTGAAGTTACGAACTAAACTGGTCACACTTCACTGATTTTGTCAGCAACAAATTACTAAGCCGCGCAATGGGTTTAATCCCAATTGGGAAGATGCTTACACACCATTAAAAATACCTTACAAAGCACCAACGTTTATCAGAATATAAAACGGGGCCACATTTGTTCTCTCTATCCATTCATTCAACGACTTATACGACTTCCAACTCTTATATCCCCCCCTCTCCTCAACAATGAATTCAGTTTTCGTTTCCGGTGCAAATGGCTACGTTGGCGCGCAAGTGGCTAAACACCTTATCGAGAAAGACTATCACGTGGTCGGATCCGTTAGATCTGCAGCAAAAGGTGATAAGCTCAAGTCCCAATTGGGTGCAAAATTTTCATACGAGATTGTTACTTCTCTTTCCAACGACGATGCGTTTGATGAAGCGTTGAAGAAACACCCGGAAGTTTCGGTGTTTTTGCACACTGCGTCTCCAGTCATTTTGCAATCGGATGATGCGGAGAACCAGG
>JAJMCU010000118.1:0-24387 GCA_030573135.1 Clavispora asparagi | reverse complement strand
AGCTTGTGTCTTACTAGGTGTGGCCTGTGGTACATTGGGAGGTACGGGCGAGATCATCTGGAACCATTAGTAATACCACCTTCTCCATGACCGCTGAACCGTATATCTTCCACGAAACAAAGACCACGTGTGAAGAAGTGAACTGGTGCTCGTACTCGAAGTGGAGTCCGTTTTTCTCTGCATTCATTCCCCAAACGAAAGTGCTCAAACCGGTTCCGCAGGCATTCCTAGATTACTTGAACAGTGACAGCATCCGGCTCCCGGCGCCACAGTATGACGACAAGATTGTTTCTACCAGTGATAACGAATACAGTGACTGGGAAGACGAAGAGCCCGAAGAGTCCGACCCGGTAGCCGGTTTCAAAGAGTTCCACCACTCCATTGAAAATGTCGTTTCCCAGTGGAAATCGGTGATGGTCAAGCTCAACTGGTCGGCCCCAAAAGACGCCAAGTGGATTTTGATTAACAACAGCTTGCAATGCAATTCTGCCCTGGACGTTTACTTGTTGTTGAATGCGTCCGACCATGCGGCCCACGACTTGGATGGTCATATTTACGATGACTGCGAAGATTCCGACACCGGAACACGGCTAGAGCCGGAGTTGGTGATGAAAAAATGGATTTCCGACTTGAATCCAGCGCTCGAGTTCCGCATCTATGTGCGGGGCCGCCGTGTTGTGGGCGTGTCACAGCGAGACTTGAACCACTATGAGTTTCTCGAAGGTATCAGGCAAAAGCTCACCGCAACCATTACACACTTCTACGACCGCGAGTTGAAGCACTCGGAATTTCCTGTGGCAGACTATATCATGGATGTGTTTATTCCCCGGCCATACAACAAGGTGGTGATTCTTGATGTGAACCCGTTTGAGCGCAAGTGGAACAGTCTCTTGTTCACGTGGCACGAGCTTCTTGAGCCCAGGGAGAGCGACAACTTTGAGTTGCGCATAATCACCGAAACCAACCTCGGTAGTATGGCCCGCAAAGATCACAGCGAAAACCAGGTTCCGATCGAAGTGGTGGATGCGTCGCTTAACTCCGAGGCCATGGTGGAATTAGCCAAGGAGTGGCAGAACTTGGATGTGCAAGACAAGCAACAATAGCCCAAGTGGGTAAATAAGCGATTTCCATTCTAACCACGACGTAACTGGTACACGCACCCATTATCCCAACGGCACCGTAACCGGGACCTACACTATTTGCCAAATTAGGCAGATGTTCTGATTGTTCCATGTGTCTAACAGGATAAGTCCGGTGCCCCGGCCCGTAGACTGTACATAGCAACAAATCATTTAATGAAATGGACTCTGTGAGTGTGGTGAGAAGACAATTGCTAGGCTGCAGCTCCGGGTATTCATACCTCCGGCCATATACCGGACATCTTTCTGGAGGAAAAGGTGGGGGAAACGAGACACAAGACGGGGGCGGACGTAGTAATCACGGCAACAGCATCGGATTCGGACTTCAGTCTCATCCACATCCAATTGTGATGGTGAGGCGGGGTCTCTCTCCCCCACAACCCCGGCTAGACTTCCCAATAAGGAAGGACCGAGCAGGCAGATCCTGCGCGTGCTCCCCCACGAATGTATATACTTGGCGGTGGGTGATTGTCTCGCCATAGTTAAATAGACCGGGAAGCCCAATTCAACCTCTTCCGACAATAATGTCCGAAACCATTCAACTCGATGAATCAAACGTATGACCCAATTGCACTGCATTCCCGGACAATACTAACGGCAGATCTTTCTCCCTAGTTACAGGGGCCGCCTCACTGAAGGTATCACCTACAATAGTTCAAACAATACCCTATTGTGGCTTGACATCATTGCTGCTGAAGCGCATCGGGTGAGTTTGGACGACGAGGACTACGAACAGCACCATCAGGTCATTCGGTTAGAAGACCCAAAGGAGAGCATTGGCGCATTGTGTCTCACCAAGAACGACGACATTATCTTGCTCTGCAGCAAGTATGGCGTTAGAACCGGTGACTTCAGAACCGGCGAAACCAAGGTGCTCGTGGACTACAACCATACACCGGAACAAAAGAAGCGGTTGCGGTCCAACGATGGTATCATTGATCCTCATGGCAACTTATGGATTGGAGTTATGTCCGATTTCACCGCGGGTGGGGTTATCCAGGAAGGTTTCTTGTACCGTATAGACTGCAAGGATCTCAGCATCAAAGTCATGGTGGATGGGGCCTTTATCCCGAATGGGTTGGCATTCAGTGCTGATGCCAAGCGCTTCTACTGGACCGACTCTTTGACGTTCAAGTTGTGGCAGTTTGACTATGATGCGGAGTCGGTCACCTTATCCAACAGAACTGCATTTGTTGACTTCAAGTCTATGTGCCCAGAAATTGAGGCACCTGCTCCAGATGGGTTGACTATGACTCGTAACGGAAACATTTACCAGGCCATCTTTAGTGGCTCGCAAATCGTGAAGGTTACCACCGACGGACAATTACACGGAAGATTCCACTTGCCTGCCAGTTGCGCCACTTGTGTTTGTGTGGGAGGAAAAGGTGGTGACACCTTGTTTATCAACACTGCTACGGTGGACCACGAAGAGAACCCTAACCGCCCTGATGCTACCAACAAGACCGGAGATCTTGGAGGATATTTGTTCCTGATCAAGATGGATGAGAAGTTGGACGGTGCTCCTAAAGCCATCTGGGGCGGAGAGGTTGGCGTGTAAACGTGTATAGAAGTGCTGGTAAAGCCTATGATGATTAGATAATTGCTTGATAGACAGTTCACGTATGCAAGCATGTTGGTATAAGTGCATTGGTTGTGGAAGAACACAGTAGTGGCGTTACAGGCATGCATTTGACAGAGCAGATCTAGAATAAACCCACGAGGAAATTCGACGAAGTGGTGTGTGCTTCAATGGGGTAATAAGTGTTTCCAGGAAGTGGAGTCTCCGTGAAATAGAGTTCCCAAAATAGTAAGTCTCCATCTTCGTTACCCCATCCCTCTAGTTGTCACCACTATGTTCCATGAGGTATAGTATGCGGTTGACAAATTCTTCCACGAGCTCATTCTCCTCTGAACCGCCCATTCGGAGCTCACAGAGTCTCATGTTCGCAATTTCTCGTCTGTTTTCAGCAAGTGGCTCTTTGGTAAGCAGAGAATCTGACACGAGTTTCACGAGGACCGATAAGTGTACCTGGAGCGCCTTATACTTCAAGAGAGATTGGATTATTGAATCCTGTGCGATGCGGGCAAAGAGTTCATCTTGTGACCTCTCCTCTGGTTTCTGCTCTTCTAGTGGCTTTTCTTCCACAACAGGAGTTGGAGCGATAGTTACTTCAGAGTGTATATGCAGAGGACTCTTGAAACATGCCAACGAACAGTATTCGATAGAGCACTTTGGACACTTATATTTGGCTGCATTCAGTTGGCAAATGGAACAAGTGCCAAAAGCCATGGTGTATGGTACACATCATATTTCCCTGCAGGTATGTGATGAAGGTGTAGTTCAGAACCAGGCATGTGATAGCTTAGGCATTGCTCTACGTTAACCAAAACCAAAATATCTGTCCATAGACTCAAGCTACGGAACTGGACGGGAACCCCCGTCCAGGAACTGAAAAAAAAAAATGCTCCGACACCTGCGCTTGTCGTAATGCTTCAACAAATATTAGGATTAGACGAGTTGCGCGACATCAGTCCCGTCCCGCACACAACATTCCCTAAGACAGAAGTAAATACATTACCCACTTTCGTTTATCGCGCAGACATACCCCAGTTTCTGACCGTTCAGGGATAGAGTGTACGAGGATTCGAATCACGTACATTGCATAGATGCCCAAATTTCAAGAATATATTCTTGACAACGGTTGTTGAATCTCGAACTATGGGCATGACGAACAATTGCCCAGTAACGGAGTCACGAACCATCCTCACCACAGGCAATCCTCACTGTATGCGGATTGCACCAGAAACCGTAGCAATAAATGTCGCACTCGGTCTCACGATGGTAAAAAAATAATGACCCTGCCTGCCTGAATATCCGGTTGGATTGCTGTAAGTTGCATGGTTCAATTACCGGCTGTAGGGGGTCTAGAGTATCACACAGCCACTCAAACACTACAATTTCGTAAGCTTAAACTGCAGAAAATACAATTTCAAAGTTGGTTGCGAGTCGCCAAATAGGAGTAGTGACGGAGTAGTCCTGGCCAATAATATTCTTCTCAGCCAGATGGTAATCGGTCACGAGCCCCGAAAAACGGTAGCACTTACGTGGTGAAATTATGTGCTTTGCGCACAATTTGCTCATCGGCATAAATTCACAGGCTGCTTGCATCTTGAATGAACATAACCTGCATACCATAACGAACAACCTATCTGATTGTTTGTGAATTGTTGATTAGATAAAAATAATGGGGCTATACATACAAGAGGAGAATAACAACAAGACCCTAGATTCCTTTTACGATTTTCTCCGAGCGGAGGGGCACTTGTTGCCCAATGAGGACAGTATAAGCAACCGGTGTATAGATTTCTACCAACTTTGCATGAACTGATGTACATAAATGCGTAATGCACACACATGATAATTAGCACCCAAATTCTTGTTTTGCACATTATACTTCTTATCATTAACAAGTGAACACCGGCCATTTCTACTTCAAAATTGTAGTGTCACCTATGACGCAACATGGTGGGAGAAGTTGGGGTGAAATTTATGGTAGCGGTGGGGGTTATCAGACTAAGGGACAATTCAGGACAAACTAGGCCAACCAACCTCACGTAAGAATACGGTGGTAAAATGCAGAATGTCCGCGAATTTGGGCATGGGAAAAACAGAGTTTCTCCACCCGCACAAAAATAACTGTGTGACTTATGGTGATGCAACTGCGTACAGAAAATAAGGCACGCACCATTCAGGGCGTCTAGTTTCATTTAAATGCTATATGCGATACGGAGCTGACAGCTCATGCTGAATCATTAAGGATGGAATTGGCGCTACACCAATCCTCCGTCATGATTGGAGGTAAACTTGTAGGGGGAAAATGCTGGAAATGGAAGTTGCTCAACGGACTTCATGTGGCTTCGCACCAAATGATTCGTTGATCATAATGCGCCGTCTCTTGCAGCCGGGGAGCCACACCTGCATCAGTGGAGTAGGTAAGAATGTCGCCGGAACGAAATCCAGAGACATTGGAGTAGCAGGCATTTGACGGTACGACGTGGTGGCCACATACTGCGGGGTATGAAGCTGCAAAATATCCGGTGGGGTCACACCTTGCATTGCTTGCAAAGGCGGCGTAGCCAATACAGACTGGGGTGACGATGCAACAGGTGCGACGCGAATGTCGTTGGGGGAGATCATTTGCTGCAACTGTTGAACGTGGTGGGCGTTAAATGCTTTGAACCGATTCCACATGCGGGAATCGTGCTTCGATGTCAAACTGTAGTTCAACGCAGCAAGAAAATGAGTTTCAAGCTGGTTGAGGAGCGGAAGCAGGGAGTTGAACAAGTTGTACTTGTTAAGAACTGATTGCCACGTCTTCAATGTGTAACTCTGATCATTCAGATATTTGTTTGCAATAACAAGAGCGGAGATGATTGTGTAGTAAGACGCCGATCCGGGACCCAAGGAAGTGACTGCATTGGAATTGTACTTCTCAAGGAAAACAAGGGCAAGAGCTAAATTAGAAGGGGAAAGGTCCAAAGTGGCGATCACCGCAGCCAACTGAGCAGAACGGACTATATTAGCTTCGCAGTCCACAAGTAGAAGTCCACACTGAATAAATGTGTCTATTAGTGACATTAAGAAAAGGATTCTAGTTAGAAAGGAGGGAAGAAAGGTTCTTTGAAGGGGTGATCATGATGAGGAGGATGTTGAGCCGTATATATTTCGAGTTGGTGATGGGCAGCAGCATCGGATATGTCTGGCATCTGCAGGTGGTGGGCGCCAGTGTCAACTGTCATGGGCATGATAAGGCTGCATGTACTAGAAACAAAGGTGGTGCAAGTACTATGATGCAAAGTGAAATAAAAAAGAGTATGTGCATCAAGTGTGTAATTATGTGCAGACGTCTACCGCTGCACAGTGCTCAATGCATTTATTTCCCACGCCTGGGGCTTCTTTCTTGGTCATTTGCGCACAACTGCACAACGGCAGTCACCGAACTCGGGAATCGTCTGCAGGCGCGAGGCGGAACCTCTGCTAATTGCTGCGGTAGAAGTGACCAAAAGTAGACGTCACTGAAATTATGGTGCCACTATGTTTATAGGTGTTGGTTTCTGTTTCGGCGTAATTTCGCCTTCGCCTGGGTGCAATTCTATTACGCATGGCAAGCTTACTGAGTCTCATGTAGTTTCATCCTGGAGATTTACACTGCTATGTTTAGTGTGCATACCAGGCGCAACTGCATGCGTTCCTAAGCTGATTGAATATCGATGTCTTTGGTGTGCGAATACATGCAACATTAACGCGGAATCTACCGGTGATTGAAGCAATGATATGGTTTCCTCACGCAAATGTGCAGTCCTATGCTTTGCTGCGACGGTGCTATGGTACAATTTAGCTTCTCAGCGACAAATTGAATGCACTGGCTCCTATTAAACTTGATGCACGTGATCAACATCGAACTATTATGCAGTATATATTCTTGCAGACGCAGTGTGCGACACCAAAAGGGACAATGCTTCATCCACATGCACACTTAGTAATCATGCCCCATACACACCCGAAGGGGTGGCCCGCTCCTCCGACAAAGAATTTCGTAATGGAAGGCGCATTTTCGGGCCACCGCACTTGGCATAGAACGCACCTGTTCCTATTGGGAGTGTCTAGACGGGTCATGCAGTCAACATTTCGAATAGTCGTAAGCCACATGTAGGATAGTATGTAATTCCTATACGTGAGTGGGTAAGGTTTAAGTTGGTAATTAAGGCTATGCAACCGTAATTGCTCTCCTCACTCGGAAATAAATGGAGACTGGGAATCATTTGTTTGCCCTTTCCATGCTCGGGAATTTTTTTGCCGGCGAAGGTTTTTGCAGTAGGCGATACATCAGGTTCTACAAGAAAGCTTCGATCAAATTGAATAACCAGTATGCGGATCCCGCTGTGCATACAGACATTCGATGAAACGATGATCGGACTGATGAATTGCATATCCAGATATACTGCTGCATACAGTCCCCTGCAAATTGGGCTCAGCCAAGTGGTTTCACATGGGTGGAATGAGCATAAGTGCAATTACTGAATCGCATAAGAGATTATTCGTAGCAGCAACCAACTACTTAGTATGTGGTTGGTGACGTCAACTGGATGTTTGGAGTGAATGTTTCAAGATTGTGAGATATATATGGCGGGTCGGTGTTACGGGGGTACATTCTACAAAGGTTGATTCATTTGATTTTGTGATGTCACTGTGTTACTGTACTCACTCATTCTCGGTTACGCTCGTGGTATAATGTTCCTTTGGTCTATATACATGCTGTTCCATATTCGAGCCTCGTGAAGAGTAGGATACATTAGATTACCCATTACGTAATGATGAAATCACGACAATTACGAAATCACATATTATGAGGTGAGATTTTATTCGGCAAATGATTATGAGGTGAAAATAACAATATTTTCCCTAACCAATTATGACTCGCGACACCACATAATTCTACGCAGGGTAACAACCAAGCAAAAGTGGAACCGTCGAAATATTCCCCTTCGCCGAAAGAAGAACTTTCATTAGTAGCCAATGTCTATTTTCTTGGTTGACTACGGGTATGTGATGGTGAATCGATATTTATCGGCACGAAAAAGGGCAAAGCGAGTTATACCAATGGCGCAAAATATTACCCTCGCAATGCAACTCCGCGCAAACCCGAGGTGGCCCCGTAACAACCACACTGTTCCTGTGTCTTGTGTGCCTCACTATTTCCACAACTTCCAAATTGCACTCACACTTCTTTCACCAAAACGTTTTTTTTTTTTTTTCGCACAGATCTGCCCTTTTCACTCGCTTACACTTCTGCTCATTCTGCTCCAGCTTCAGCCTCAATTTATATTCTCTCCTATCCTTTCTTCTCTCTTTTCTCCGTTCTCCGCCAGTATTAGATCGGCCTGTATACGCCGCACAAACATCGCACGCAAACTTAACGGCTTCTCCACCAAAAACCCGCCTAACAACCCATCACCACCCCCCAACTCAATCCGGGGATTATAATTCTGACTGCTATCACCGTTGCAATACTGGTCCCTCCGATTACAATCCCGACGCCCTTACCTCTCCTCTTGCGGATATACCTGCACATTCACCTACTCCATCAACATAATCCACCATGAAAGCGGAAAAGGGCCCTCCACCACCTATGTATCTGCCGGATCCGCTCATGCGTACCCCTGTACCTCCACTCATTCCTTGGACTCCGCCACCGCTTACGGATGGCTCACAATTTATGCCACCGCCCATTTCCCATGGTCCTTCAAATATGGCCCCAGGACCACCACAAATGGGACCCCGAACGACAGCCGCACCGCCCAATCTGTATATGGGAAACCATACGGATATTTCTCGGAACGGAAGAGTTCGCGTGAACCGAGCATGTCTACGGTGCCGCTCCCACAAGATCAAGTGCACGGGAACATTTCCATGTGGAAACTGCACGAAGAACAATGAGGACTGTCGGTTCGGCAAGGACGAGCCGCCCGCCAAAGCACGCCGCACGCGTTCGCCCGAACCATCTCAGGGCGACGCGTACACAGAGTACTTGGAGAGCCGTGTAAGGTACTTGGAAAGTTTGCTGAAACGGTTGATGGACGAAAATCTGTACGACGACGGAGAGCGCATTCCTTGCTACCGCCGCAAGAGGAGCTACGACGAGCGAAACAATGACAATGAAGAGTCCAGGTGGGACAGAATCGACCGCTTGGACAGAGAAGACCGCACCCAGTCACGCAACCCCTACATTATCAACTACACCGACCTGTACGGCCGAATTGCGCCGCATGAGCGTGATTTCCGGTCCAATGACAAAGAATATCATGCAGCAGAACGGGCCACCAATGCCATGCAGCAGGCGATGGAAACGGCCGACGGGACCCGCCAATTAGAAAACCCAGAAATCGCCGCGAATGGCGCCGGCGGCGAGTCACCCCAGACCCGCCAAGAATCCCAGCGCGCGTGGTCGTCGCTGGCCAAGTGGCGCATGGTTGACCGCCCGCTGCTAGCTCTCGTCACTGAACTTTGCAGCTCGGTGTACGCCGGGCTCTCGGAGTCAGCCAAATCCCAAGTGAATGTCCCTCGGCGCCAGTTTTTCGGGTGGAATATGAGCGGATGCCACTACCTCCGCCTGGAACCCTTCCCACCAGAGCCAGACATGTCACTGCACTCTCAAGCGCAGCTCACCGCATACGTGGACCATTTCTTCCGCGAAATCAACCCGTTGTACGCTATTCTCCACGAAACGGTGTTCCGCGAACAGCTCCGCGCCTCGACTGCGGACGAATCAGCATCCACCAACTTCACCGTCCTTTTCCGTGCCATGTTATGTCTTGTGTACGCCTTGAGCATCCGGTTCACAGAGTTTGTGCGGCCCGAGGGCCCGTCATTAGAAATGCTTCGGTGGGAAGAAACGCTTTTTCAGTATGGCCACCGCGTGGTGCTGATAATTCTGTTTGAGTGGGAACTGTTTGAGCTCATCCAGTGCTGGCTCCTCATCACGCTTTATCTCCGCACCACTCACCGGCAGACGTCGGCCTTCACTGCTTTGGGCCGTGCTGTTCATATGTGCCGGGTCATGGGGTTGGGCCGTCCACCACGTCTGCCCCTGGTCCCCCAGTACGAGGTTCTTAAGGCTCGGCGTATCTTTGAATGCGTGTATTGTTTTGACCGCGTGGTGGGCTATTTCGGCGGCCGTCGTCGGTCGTTTCCTTCGGTGGATATCAGCCGGCGCGTACCGCTGCTTGACTATGAGGTGGAGTCTGAACGTGACGACTGGATCACGTTGCCGGCGTTTGCCATGATCCACATAGCACGTGTGGCCAATTTAATTCCTCTGGGCCAACGAACCCAGATTCGCACCCAAATGATTGACCGCGAGTTGACACGGTTGGACCATTGGCTCAGGGAAAACGGGTTCGGTACGGCCGAATCCATTTTCGCGGCGGAAAATACTACAGTGGACAGCATTCTGCCCACGATACGGGTCCAGGTGCGGTTCCATTTCTATGACTTGGTGCTTGCGGTGCACGGACAAGTCCTCTTTTCCATATTGGGCCGCCCACTACCAACCACCGGGATGCGGCTTGATGTGGTACGCAGCGCAAACTCCGAGGTGATACTGCTTGCGCAAGGTCTTGGTAGGCACGGTCTGTTGTACGTGCCGTGGTACACCACGCTCAATCTTGTATTCAATGCAGGGATTTGCTCACTTGTGCTCCTTCAGGCCAGTGTGGCAGTGCATGACGCTCGAAGAGTGCTAGCAGGGGCCATGAAAGTGTTGGAGAAACTCCAGGACCTGCCGGTTTATGAAGATGGCAAGATGCTTTTCTTTGAGCGGTTCAAAATGGTGCGTGAATGTATGTGGGCACTTAAGACCGCGAACCATATCGTCAGTCTCGGCTTTACCGAAGCAGCGCAAGGATTGAGGGACTTGGGCATAGACCACGGCAACTCAGACGTCAACAGGCAGTTCTTTGGCCAGTTTGGGCTTATGGATGCTCCGGTAGAGAGTCTGCTTGATAAACTTGCGCATGACCAGAGTCGCCGTGGATTCCAAGACCGGCAAAAGATGGCAGCGCTGATATCAGCGCTGTCGCCGGAAAGCACGTTTTCACAACCTAATCTGATGGGCTACGGTGGGAATGAGATTATCGAGAGTTTGCGCTGGTTCGATAACTGGCTTGATTTCGGTGAGGCGCTATAAGTGTCCGGGTGTTCCGGTTCCATATGTGGGTGAGGATGATTGCCGGATGTGGGGGCATTGTTCAATGTGGGGCGGTGCATTGTTGCCGGGGAATCCTGTCTCTCCGCACCCCGCGTGCCCCACGTACCGCCGTTGCCGGCGTTAATCTCGCCCGCAGCCCTGCATGTGTGGGGAACCCGCCGGAAAAACCTCCGCGCCATGCAGTCTGACGTATTCGCCATCCGCGGCGGCCCACGCTGCAGCTGGGGATAGCCGGGGTGCTGCAATGGCATCGGGCCACTTGGGGGTGGAGGAAATGGTGACAACGTTTGCGTGGCACCGACTTGCGGTGCCACCCACCCTTTATTTACCAATCAATAAAATATATTTTTCGTGGGTTTCGGGTTATGTCCGACCTCGTATTGGGCGTGACTGGTACCCCACTGGCCGAATCGCACCATCTCCGGACGCACTGCGGCTAATTAGAAGCCCAGTGTTCGGTGAGTTCTAGATGGTGGAGTCGTCACATGATTACATTCAATTCGCCCTACCATCCGTCCCTCCCGTTCTGACGCGACCGGTCCAGTGACAATTTTCCCACCCATGGCTCACCGGAGTTTAGGTTCCAATCACGATGTATGCCAAGGCGGGGGGCTATTTGCGGAACCAACCGGGGCATCCTGCGCACATCTATCAGATATACCGGCACCACTGCCGCATCGGGTTTTGTGACATGATTCTCGGAAAAACTTTTCTGCGGGTGCGCGTCCCCTGCACCCAGCCGGCGATACCCTTGTACATCCCCTCACCTACCTTCGCACATTTTCTGTCGCTTTCGTCCATCGTTTTTCCGCCTTCTCCTCGCCAGCGCCTTCCTCGCCGACATTTGCCGCTAGTCCCATCTACGAGCGACTACACATCTCAAAACTCCCGAACTCTCCTTGTGGCGTCGTTCCCAACCCGTTCTTGACTGCACTGGTATCAGGTAACCAATCTTCCGAGACCGTAACCCGTACCCACACTTCCACACTTCCACGGTCCCACGGGTCATCCCAAGCAGATAGCATTTCCCCCGGATTTTCCCACCATCTGTGGTCCCATCCCGTATCCACGGCCGACATTATACCCGAAACAAGCATAGCCGCAATAACTCCACCGCAATAACCTCGCTGCGGCCACCCGGAATAACCTATCGCCATAACTCCGGAAACATCACCAGCTCCACGCCTTCTCCGCACCCCACCAACTCCCCACACACTACCACTCATTTCCCTATCATGTCTGACAAAAAGGAAGACCGCCCTTACAAGTGCACCATGTGTGACAAGGCGTTCCATCGCCTCGAACATCTCACCCGTCATATTCGCACCCATACCGGCGAAAAACCACATCCGTGCACATTCCCCGGGTGTACTAAGCGGTTCTCCCGCCTGGACGAACTCACCCGCCACTTGCGGATCCACAACAACCCCGGTGCCCGCAAACGGGGCGCCAAGTTCCGCGGCGACGACGAAAACTACCCTGTTCTCATTGATGCCAACGGCATGTCGATGATTCAGGTGGCGTTCGACGGCAACTCCCACTACTATCCTCTGCGGCCGTACCCCGTGTATGTGGTGCAAAACGGCACGCCGATGATGGCTCCGGGCCAGGCGATTGCCATTCCCGTACCCCCGGGCCAACTACCACATCCGGGCCAAGTTCATGCGGGTCCACTAGGACATCCACAACTAGGCTCTCTCCCGGGCCCGGTGCAGGGCCAAGTTCAGGTACAGGGACAGGCTCCGGTACCGATCCAGGGTCAGCCCCAGGGCCATCACCAGGGCCTACAGAGTCATGGCGGCGTGCCCAGCCCCAGTGACTTCTACGGCCCCGCCCAAGTCTATCGCAGCGACCTGCGCCCCGAAATGCGCGACGCGCGCCCTGAACTTCGCGAGGCCCGCTCCGACTTTGCGCGCGACTTCCCCCGCGCCGACTTGGCCCCGCCCCTCTTCCGCGCCGTGTCCTCCGACGTGACCCGTGCCATCCCCAAATCCACAAGCCTGACGTCGCTCGCCCTGGGAGCCGTCAGTGGCTCCACCTCCGGCTCCAACTCCGGCTGCGCGTCCCTCAGCACCTCGCCCGATACCCAAAAACCCCAGCCGTCGTTTTCCAACCTCAACGACTACTTTGTGCGCCGCACCCAGTCGCACGGCCTAAAAGGATCATCGTCTGCGGGAAACTTGCCCTCTCTCGGCAGTTTGTCGCTGCTCCAGCGCATGACGCCCCTCAAGACACCCACGCCCGCCCATCACCATGCCGCGCCGGGTCTTCCGTCGCAACCGTCGCTGACTCTGCTCAACCTCGAGTTTGCGCCGCCCGCGAAAAAGTCGCGCCCCAACTCGCCTGCGCTCGTGCCGACCGCCCTCTACCCTGCGCCGCTGGCAGAGCGACTTGCGCACGACGCCATGATTCCCGCGCACGCGGTGGCGCGCGGCAAAGCGCCGTTCACCATTCTGCCGAATGAAACCCCGCTCCAAACCCCGTCGCACTCGCCGCCGCTCGCCCCCCAGGCCGGGCCCCAGCTGCTCAACCTGCTTCACCTCATATCCAAGTTGGAAAAACAGGCACGCGAGCCACCGGTGTACGAGCAGCGGGATGACAGCATCGCCATCAATGGCACCATGTTGCCGCCCATCCGGTCGGTGTTCAACTTTACCCCGGAACCGCTGGCCCAGACGCTGCGCAACTAATTTATATGGATAGGAATAGACTATGGGAAGGACGTGATGTAGGTACTGGGAAATGTGTCCACGTGGAGTGGTCTATGTAGTGGGGTGTGTAGTGTGGAGTTGTGGGTTGATTGGCTACCATTGCGTTCCTGTTCGCGCAAGTGTTCTCTTACTGTTCGTTTGGTAATCGCTTCATTGTGCTCTGTTCTCTTGGTGTTTGCCACGGTTTCCCTTCTCTTCGCCTACTGCGCCCTTACTGTTCTTTTCCGTTGTTTGTCCGCCTCTCTTCTTTCTCTCTTTCTCGTTACTTATGATAACCATTCGTGGATTTACCGGTAATTTTCTCATCTGTAATCTATAGCCTGGCCGGCAACTACTGCTACTGATTCCTAGATCCACCTCATTCATCTCCGGTTCAAGGATGTAATGACTTCAAGATACAGCTTAGTTCGTCGCATCAATCGTTGCAATCACTCGATAACCAACTTTTCAAGCACGTCCAACCATTGTTGAGAATTAGCTGCCGAAAGTCAGATGTAGAAACTGCGGAACTGAAAAGCAGAGAAACGGTTCCATTCTCTTTGTTCACTCTATTCTCACAACTCCCAATAACTCTTTAACCCTATAATCGCTCCACACACCATCTATTCCCAGATTTAATCTACACAATCCTCGCTTTCCCCTCGTGTACCCCTAACACATTGGCGGTTTTCGGGATGGTTTTATTCCTTTAACGCATAGCGCATTCGCACAAGTGCAATATCCTCGCATCCGCCGGTTCCAGCTCCTGTACTCTGGCACCTGCGCTAAGTCCTATATTTACTCCCATAACACTAACTCCTATACTAACTCCTATGCGAACTCCTATGCTAACTCTGCTAACTCCTATTCTATAATACATACGTCCTCCCAAAGTACAAACACCACGTCGTATATTTACCCGATTCCTCCGCTCCATATCCGGGTGGAAATTAATCCGAGGTTACCGTGCTCCGCCACTTTCACATTCATGATTGTAGAGTGTGATCATCGCTTCGTTTCTTTTTGCCGACCTGCCTGTTGTTCTGGTGCTCGCGTTCAACAGAGGACACCCGTCCATCCGACATGACTACCGGCTTGCCAAGTATACGATTTGCCGGATGAGCCGTAAACAATTTTCCCAACGGGACGGTGGATCCAAGGATTTTGCGACATTTCTAGGTCCAGCGTAGTTCTGGGTCTTGTATTGCCCTGGGGTTTGTTTTTTTTTTTTGCATTTTGCCTGTTAATTGAGTCATCAGTGAGCATACCAAAGTTTGGCCGCGCAATCCGGGCGGTTTTCTTTTTCGCATTTATTCTCTCAACTCCAACACTCCACGCTTCAGCGTAATTTATTCTGGGTTACTGATATTGGAGTTTCTTGAATTTGTGTGGGGTGGCATTCTTGTTCCGCATTGCGTCGATCATCCCGTTCCTGTTGCTAGACAACATCGTCCCTTTTTTCTTCTCCTATCAAGAACCGGCACATGCCGCACGCCTAATGATATACGTCTGCGGTGTGCATCTAGCCGGTTGTGCTCCAACTGCAGATTTCGGGGTCTTCGTTCTGTGTGCAGGCACACGTCTACACACGGCTGGTTCAGGTATTGGCCGGCGTACGCTTGGGCCATAAAGCGCCTACTGAACACCATCGAAGGTCCCCCTCTGGCCGCTGTCCCCGCTACTGGTTCCATCCCCGAAATCCCCCGCCAAATCCGAGGACAAATGACCGACATCCAAACCCGCCTGTGTGCAGGTCAGCAAAATTTTCGTCTTTGCCTCGTGGGCAAAACAGTTAAAGGCTCGGTTCCGCCATTGGATTTTTCTCCACCAAACTGCATTCTCTTTTACCTTTCTTGGAGTTCGTTGGTTTGCCGTGTTTTTCTTAGTCACCCAAACCTCTTTCTCTGTTTGGGTTTTGTCCAGAACTTTACTGTTTTCTGGCACCAAAACTTCCAAAGGAAAGTTTCCCCCAAATTTCTCCAGGTCTTCCGGTCGAGCTTTTCACTAAGTCCTCGTCCGTATTCCTCTCTCTCCGTGGTTGTTCGTCTCGCTCCGTTTCGAACCGCAGCTCTTTTGCTAGTGCTGCCGACCCGAGGTCCCAGAAATTTACTTCCAAAAGTGCAACCGCCAGGTCACAACCCGTGGTCACAAACGTGGTAATTGCAACCGTTTAACCAGATGTACCACACCTACCACTCTCTTGGCGCCCCCGCGCACCCCTCGCACGGTGCCACACCCCACGCGTCCATCGGTGCTGCCGGCCACCGTGTGCTGTCGCTGATGAGCTACGGCAACTACTCCTACGGCCCCATGGCGCCCTCGTACCACAAAATGCCCGTTTTTGGCAGGCCCGCACCGGCCCCGGCCCCGGCCCCGGAACCCGTCAATGGCGGCATCTCCGCGGTGCTCGACTACGACGCTGCCAATATGGCCGCGTTCCTTAGTTGGTGTGCGTTTGGCATGCTTGGCCAGACCCGCAACCCATCCAAGGAGTTTGAGGGCGTGGTGGTGCTGATTTTGCACGCCACGCGCTTGCCCAAGTCCACCATCATCATTGCGTTGGAGTACTTGAACCAGCGGTTCTCCAGTTCCGCGTTGGGCCCGCTTGCGGAGCGTGAGCTCTTTTTGAAGCTCGTGGTGGCGTTGGTGTTGGCCAACAAGTTCAACGACGACAACACGTTCACCAACCGCCTGTGGGCCGGTGCTACCGGCCTTGCGATCGACCAGATCAACCAGGAAGAACGTGCGTGGTTGGCTGCTGTCAAGTGGCAGTTGAATGTGGTCAAGTACCAGCCCAACATCAACACGTTGGAGGAGTGCTGGCGCACGTGGATGGACAAGTTTGCGTCGTCTGCGGTGGTCTCACCGGTGCCCGACTACTACGCGTCGGTGCCGCAGTCGCCCACCTATGATCTTCCAGTGGACTCGTCGCCCATCGACATTTCCTACGACTGGAACCAGTACTACGCACGCAACCCGTATGTGGCGCCACAGCCTTCCATCTGGGCCTACTCCAACCAGTACCAGTATGCGCCGCCTACGGACTACTACGGTTACGTGCCATACTATAACAACGGCGTGGCCATCTGTTGATTGTCTAATTTTATCGGTCCGTTTGAACGTATCTGTTTGAACGGAGTGCTGAGATTGAATTGTTTGAACTGATCCATGCTTGATGCCGTGTGGCGTCTTGGCTTGGTCTTCGGTTTGTTTTTCTTCGCTATACTTGCTAATGCGAACAGAGTTTCGGTGTTGGCGGAGTATTTTCTTAATAATATGTTTTCAGGTAATGAGTGTAGCGTGTAAGTATTTGGCGTGGTTGTTTGTTTTGCCGTAGATGGGAGGTTGTTTCGACTGGGTCTAACGCCAGTTTTCTCTTTGAAAATAGCAGTGCTGGAGTTCTACCCTGGTTCAGTACACAAGACTGCGCAGGACTTCCACTAGTTCTTTACTATATGTTTATACCCCGTACCTACTGTATTGCGTCACTTCAGTCTTCACGGTATTTCCACGCCGTATTTATACATTTAATGTCGTCACTGTAGTCTCCGTGGTATTTCCACACTGTCCCCCCACTGCTTCTTCACTCTATTCCCAAATGGGGTGTTCGCCTCCGACGTATTCCATGGCCCGCCTACAACACTCAATCAACGTCGTCTATTCGTCTATGCAGCTTCAGGCTCATCCTTCGCCTCAAACTCTCCATCCTCCTCCTCGTCGTCCTCGGGAATCTCTTCCGCCGCCTTTTTGAAGTCAATCACCTTACCCCGCGTTCTTCTGCCGGTGGTGATGATGTTGGCTTCGTCAATCTCTAACAAATCCTCTTCTTCGTCATCGTTTTCCTCCTCGGGTTCTTCCTTGTCGTCGTTTTCGTCCGATTCAGGCTCGTCTTTTGGAGCGTCGTCGTATTGCCGTCTTCTTCTCTTCTTCTTCGGCTTTTCCACCTCGTCGCCAACTCTCTTGGCTTCCTCCTTGGTTTCGGATTTGGGCTCAACCACCTCTTTTTCGGCTGGAACTGCCACTGGCTTGGTTTCGGTTTTTTCGGTGTCAGACATGTTGGGATGAAAGTTGGAGCGAGGCAGCGCGCGCTCTATATATATCTCCACACCTGTGCAATTGGCGAAGGCGACACATTGCTGGAGTTTTTTTTTTTTTGCGTATCGTAAATTGGGCAGCTTTGAGGTTCTGATTTTTGTAGGGTCACAATGATCGGGGGTGCTACCGGCCCAGGCCGGAGATGTATGTGATGGAGTGATTTACATTCCATTGAAGTGGCGAGGGGAAGATCTACCGAGCTGTCCCATGGCAATGTCGTCGGAGGCCTGAGAAGGTGTTACAATGTCGTGCTTATGTCTGTCGGTTGCCTCGCTTCTCTTGTGTCGCTGTCACTTCTTACTGTGTCGCTGTCACTTCTTACTGTGTCGCTGTGTCGCGAGGTCACGATGTCGTTGGCACTTCTCACTGTGTCCATGTCCTACACCATTCTGCCATTCTATCCTTGTGTATCCTTCCATCTTACCGCTTCCACAGTGTCACTCCATTGTCTTCTTATCTACCTACGTAGTGCCGGGTAGACACCCGGTCTCCATAAATTCCAGACAGCCACATTAGACAGCGCACGACTGATTCTGCATCTCAACACTATCCAAACAAGCAACAATTACGAACCATCACCAGCTTATCCACCATGTCGGCCCCTGTTAGCGTGACCAAGAAAACAAAAATGTCGGATCTTCTTAATTTCCGCCTAAAGATCTCCACCCTTGATGGCCGTTCTCTCACCGGCCAACTATTGGCATTCGACAAGCACATGAACTTGGTTCTTGCAGACACAGAAGAAGCCCGGGTGACGAAAAAGTCGTACCAAGAACTTGCCAAATCCAAAACCAACGGGCAGGTGAAAGTTTCCGAAGAGAAGCGCTTTCTCGGCCTTATTATTCTCAGAGGAGAGCAGGTTGTGAGTGTGGTGATTAAAAGCGGCCCAACGGCCGACATCAAGAAGAGATTGACACAGTTGAAGCAAGGAACGGGCCAAACGCGGCCGGTGAAGGTTCCTGTGAGCCAAAAGGACGGTCTTAAGGGACCTTCAAGGGGCGGTCGGGTATAAGATAGAGTTGCACGATTCTCTAGACGGAAGCATATATAATAATACAAGGAATGTTTAGGTGGGACATAAGCCATGACATACCTGGACGTGGACCAGTAGCATAATAGCCCTAAACCTTGGGAGTGTCCATGAGCACAAACGATGTGAACTCTCCATGAGACCATCCATGTCAAAACACATATCAGACTCCATGAAATACTCCGTAACAAAACCCACACATGATCACACATTATCTCATGGATTGCCTCTACCCCGTCAATTACATTATCAAGCGTGTATTCGGCGATTACGCAGTTGCTCCCATCTACCTCTGCGGGCGGTACTTCCGTCATTCCAATGACCCAATATATAACTTAACAGCAGTTGGACTTGTTTCCTCCTCTCTTCTCCTGTGGTGCAGGAGTCAAGGAAATGGTGGGTCCACCCGAAGGCTTGGCGGATGAAACGTTGTCGTTGGTGTCCAACTGGTGCTTGCTGATCATCTCGTAGATGTTCTTCAACAACTGGTGGAACGACAAGTCCACATTGTCCGACGACAACGCCGACGCTTCGGTGAACAACAAGTTGTTTTCCGTAGCAAAGCTCTTGGCCTCTTCGGTGGGCACCGCACGCAAGTGGTCCAAATCCGACTTGTTGCCCACCAACTCGATCACGATGTTGGCGTCCGCATGCTCTCTCAACTCCTTCAACCATCTAGAAACCGACTCGTACGACTCGGTTTTGGAAATGTCGTATACGATCAACGCACCCACCGCACCTCTGTAGTACGCCGAGGTGATGGCACGATATCTCTCCTGGCCCGCCGTGTCCCAGATCTGGGCCTTGACTCTTTTTCCGTCGATTTCCAACGTTCTGGTAGCAAACTCCACACCGATGGTGGAACGGGACTCCAAATTGAACTCGTCACGGGTGAAACGGGACAAGAGGTTGGACTTTCCGACACCAGAGTCTCCGATCAATACGATCTTGTACAAGTACTCGTAGTCGTAGGAATAGTCGTCGGTGTTTTCACTCATGGTTGGATTGTGGTGGATTTGGCTTCAGGAGGGTAGACTGAAACGATACGGGGCGTGTTTGGGAAAATGGGGCACGCGATGTGGATTTGGCAAAGTCGCGAGGGCTGGTGGCAAATTCACGGGTGTAGTTGGTGATGCGGAGCCGGTTGGGGTGAACACTGGTGGAAAGATTAGTGGTGAAACGGTGGAAACAAACCTGGCCGAGTACCAGGGCGCACACCCGTACATCCTGTCCCAACCCTCCAAGGCCTCCGCCTCTCTTTGTTATACGCCCTGCGGAGGTTGTGCACTACTAAACAGGTTATAGTTGCATTGGCGTCAGGCTACTCTTTTTCCGATTTCGGATTCGGCCGATGGTGGCGGGGTTTCGTTGCAAGGGCGTCTAAATATAGTTTTGGCGTTCTGCCTCGCACTGCGTGTCCTCAGTGATCACGTTACTGCTGGCAATGGTGTAGAAGCGTGGATCCATTTTCGCCAGCGTTACGATATATCCCCTAATGTAGAGGTGTTTCAACTTCAGTGCTGCAACCCGGTCTTGAACGTACTAGGAATACACGGGAGCACCATCGTCCCCATTTTTTTGTCTACACGGTAAGCTCGTCTTCTTGATCAAAGAGATATAGTACATACTACTCGCGGCCCCTTCTGCTGTCATCGCGAGCGGCTTTTCTCTCCAACTCATCCCAATCGTCTCCTTCATCGCTGTCTTCTTCGCCGCTTCCGCTTCCACTTCCACTTCCGTCGGACCCGTCAGAAGAGTAGTCGTCTTCACTTGCAGCTTCGCTCGCCTCTTCGTCAGAGGGATCGTCGTCGCTGGCTTCGAACTCCGATTCTTCATCTTCCGATTCTTCGTCGTCGCTGTCACCCTCGCCGGTTAATCCACGCCAGCCTCCGTCGGCAAAGAACGAGTATGGGTCGGACAAAATTGTCTTCATAAGCGCGCCCCAGTTCAAGTTCATCTGGCCCTCAGAGAACGGAATGTCAACGTTAGTCAACCAGTTCTTGATATCCTCCAACAACTCCATAGGGATCGTGTTGATGTGCACCACGGGCTTGTGGAAGTCCTTGAACACAAACACCATGTCAAAGTTCTTCAATCCAAACTGCACACGCTCCAAGTGGGCGATCTCGATTTCCTCCAAGGTCACCACCAAGTATGGCGGGTCAATCAACGACACCAAGCAGTCTCTGGTAGGCATACAGAACACCGCGGACCGGAACGGAACACCCTGGAACCCCAACTCCCGGAACGGAATATCCAAGTCAATGGCGCCCTTGGACGCGTCGCTGATAAGTTCGGCAAAAGTCTTGAACTCCTTATCCAACATGGCTTTTCTCTTTCTCTCCTCTTGCTCCTGTTGCAACTCGTCTTCATCTCCGTATCTGTATCTTCTTTTACGGCCTCCAGTTTCGTCAAACGCCATGTCGCTCGCTTCACGGTAAAACTGCACATCGTGTGTCTTTCTCTTGCCGATCATGATCGGGCTCTTTAAGTGACAGTGGATCAACACGATCAACTCCTCCTTGCAAGGCTGGAAAAACAAGTGCTTGATGTTCGAAAACAAAATATCGATCTTCTGGTCCGCTCTGAACGACGACTGGTATCTCAAACCGTTTTCATGGATCAGCAAAACCCCGCCAATCTTTTTGGTGTCGGGAGTGGGTCTGACAAACACCTGCTCTAACTTCTTCACCCTCGAACCTTTCAACTCCACCAAGTTGCCTTGGTGTACCACATCCGAGAGCTGCTTCTTCTCCGCCTCTCTCTTAACGCTGTCCTTCTTCAAGTCCTGAATCGCCTTGTACACGTCCACCATTCTCTGGCGGTCTTTGGACCGGAACGTGATAGACCGCACAAACTGGTCGTCAGGGTTGTCCTCATACGGCAACTCGGCTCTTCTAGAATTGTTTCCACCGGCGCCAGGCGAGTTGAAGTTCAATCTCAAGTATGTGTAGTCGCCTTCTTCGTTCTGCGACCCGTTTTTGAACGAGTTGATGTGGAACGGAACCGGTCTGCCGCAGATGGGCAAGATAATGGTGTGATTCTTGTAGTCAATGTGGATTTTCAAGTCACGCACGTTGCTGGGGATCTGCGACTCTCTGACATACGATTCGTATCTCTTGAACATGGGTTTGAAGTCCGAGGCGTCGGTGGCGTCAGCCTGGGAGAACCGGGCCAAACCCTCTTGCTGTCTCTTCTCCTGCAACTTGCGCTGCACCTCTTGTCTTACTTTCTCCGCATTAACGTCGTCAGCGGCGGCGTTTTCGTGACGCAACTTCGACTTCAAGATCTTGGAGTTTGGGTCGTTGGCCCTCTTTTTCTCCACAGGAGCGGCTTCCGGCTTGACCTTGCGGTCGCCGGTCTCCTTCTTCACCGTCTTGTCATCTTCCTTGAAGTAAAACGTAATCTCTCTTCTGCTCTTCTGGAAATCGGTCAAGAGGAACGCCTCGCCCTCGCCTACCTTGTAGGTGTCGGTGAGAAGCAACGCGTAAGTCTTCAACTTCGAGCTGGTGGCGGTGGCATTGGTCAACCCGCTGAATCCAATCGTCAACGAAAACACCTGGCCGTTGACCAACTGTCTGTCGTTCTTTCCGTTCAACACCAACGTGGAGTCACGGAACTCGAGGCCGGTGAGCCAGCCAGCGTTTTTGGTGAAGCTGTCGACCAACTCCGGCTTCTTCTCCTTGATGAACTCCACGGCCTTGGAGTACACGTCCTTGGCCACCGCGCCGGCCTTCAACAACGTGGACGCAATGTGTTCCTGCAACTGCAACAAAAGGTCGTAGTTGGCCTCCATCTCTGGCGACGGGTCGATCAAAAACGTGCGGGCCACGTTGGAGCAGTAGTTCTTGTAGCGCAACCCCAAAGACGCCACGATGGCGCCGTCGCCCACAAACGGCTTTTCCGACAGCAACGCGCTGGGCTTCAAGTCGTACTCGCCCCCGCTCTGCACGATGGGGGAGTAGCACCAGTCAATCTGTTCCGGGTCGAAGTCACGGTTGGACAGCAACACCTTCTTGGCCAACGGGGTGCGGGTCCACTTGTTGGAGTCGATTTTCTTGTCGAGTTTCTCGGAAATGTCCACGTTGGTGGTTTTGACCTCCTCGTCCACAAGCACCATCATGTCGTTGGCGAACGAGTCCATCATCACCACCGACGCCTTGGCCGCCAACTGGAGGCAGCCAAACTCGTCCGAGTCCTTCAACTCGAGGCTCTTGGACACGAAAACCGCGGCGTCGGCGAATTCCAACGCCGCGGGCGCGGAGATCTCCTTCCACTCGTCGATAAACTTGCCCTTGAACGCGTCCTTGACGATGGTTCCGATCTTGGCGCCGGTGTCGCCGCCGGCCGCCTTGGCCTGCGCCACCAAGTCGTCAAACAACTTCTTGTTGTGGGCCGCGTCTTTGGTTCTGCTCCAGATCTCCACTTTGCTGGAATTGGCGGTGGGGGGTGCGGTCAAGTGGGCCAAGTGCTTGGCCTTGCCCTCGGAAGTGATGATGATGCAGTTGTCCTGATTGATGTAGATGGCGGTGTGGGCAAACTCGTACCCGAGAAGCCAAAGCTGCAACACGGTGGATTTTTTGTAGGTGGAGTCGTCATCGCGGGCGCCGGCCAAAAACAAAAGAGACGAGTATGATTGGTCGGCAACCAAGTTTTTCTGGAGGATCGACAACCGCTTGTGGAACGCGGACGCGTCGATGACTACTTCCGACATGGTGGTGTTGGAGAGAATGGAAAAGATTGAAGGGCGGCGGGTGTAGGCGATGGGGGAGGTACGGGTGTGTTGGTATGGAGACGACATGCAGACGGGGCCGAGACATGAAAAGACAGAGGCGTCCCGATGACAAGATGGACAAGACGGCCAAGATGGAGAAGACGGCCAAGATGGACAAGACGGCCAAGATGGAGAAGATGGACAAGACGGCAAAGACGGCCAAGATGGAGACATGACGACACGCAGACCAAGGCGCACGCTAACATACAGACTAATATTCAGAATATACTAATATACAGACATGGAGACACATCCAAGCTAAACCAACACAACAACCCCCAACCCACCAACCCACATTACAATGCGGCACCGACATGGTTCGCAGAGACATGCACCCACGCGACACGGACCGGGCGACATCGTCTGGCGCGGGCTAATGTCGCGGTGTGCATGGGCGCGCCCATTGTGCGCGACATTTGTTCCCCCGGACGCGTCGCGTAACATCACCACTCCACCCCAGTCCTCTCCCATTCCTCCCCCATGTTCCGCCAAACCAAACGCCGCGTCGCCGGCCGGCGCAACTTCGAGGATGTCGCCTCCTACGCCAACGCCGCATACCCCTCGCGCCTCTCGTTCTACGACATTCCGCCCCGCGAGGAGATCACCCTCGAGCAGTTCGAGACCTGGGCCATAGACCGCCTCCGCATCCTCATCGAAATCGAGTCGTGTCTCGCGCGCGGCAAATCGCTCCGCGAAACCGAAGCGGTGGTCAAACCGCTCCTCGCCAAATATCTCCCCACCGCCAGCAGCGGCAGCGACATTGTCGCGGAGCGCCGCAAGGACTACTACTCCCACTACACGTTGCGGCTCGTGTTCTGCCGCACAGACGAGCTCCGGCGCAAGTTCGTGCGCAACGAGGCCGCGCTCTTCAAAATACGCTACAACATGCTCC
>JAJMCU010000117.1:0-24492 GCA_030573135.1 Clavispora asparagi | reverse complement strand
AGCTTGCTACTTGAGAGACACTGGTTCTTCTTTGGCTAAGATCACCATCGGCGAAGAGCCGACCCCGAGCGTCAGCGCTTGATCTACAGCGGCAAGGTGTTGAAGGACCACGAAACCGTGCAGTTCTACAAGATCCAGGACGGACACACCGTCCACATGGTCATGGGTGCGGCCAAATCCGCGGCCACCCCAGCTGCGTCTACCACCACCACCCCGGCCGCTTCGACCGCGGCCGCTACCACCTCTACGTCCGGTGGCGATGTTCCCACCAATATCTCCACTGGCACTGGCCTGTTTAACCCGTTGGCCGACCTCACGGGCGCACGGTACGCGGGCTATACGCAGTTGCCGCTGGCGTCGATGTTCGGCCCTGACGGCGGCATGGGCGCGTTCCTGTCGCCGGAGCAGATGTCGAACATCATGCTGTCGCCCGGATTCCTGGAGCAGATGAGCGCCATGTTGCTGAACCCGCAAATGTTGGACTTCCTTATCGAACAAAACCCGCAGTTGCGTGCGTTGGGCCCCCAGGCCCGCTCCATCTTGCAGCTGCCCATGTTCCGCCTGATGTTGTCCAACCCGGAAATGATGCGCAGCATGATGGGCGCACACGGCGCGGGCGCCACGCCGGCGTTCCCTGCCCCGGGCGCGAACCCCACGGTGGATGGCAACGCTGCCCCCGAGTCCCCTGCGGTGTCTGATGCGCCGGCGGCGGCCAATCCGTTTGCGTCGTTTTTCCCGGGCGGAATGCCTCCCATTGACCCGGCAATGTTTGGCGGTGCGCGTGCGCCGGTCGCCGAGGACACGCGTCCACCAGAGGTGAGATACGAGACCCAATTGAGCCAGCTCAACGACATGGGCTTCTATGACTTTGACCAGAACGTGGCGGCGTTGAGACGCAGCGGTGGCAATGTACAGGGTGCGCTCGAGTTCTTGTTGTCGGGCGGTTTCTAGAGGTTAACCAGATGTGCGATGCGAGTTGTGTCGGACTGACTTGACTTGCTAAGTGTGAAGACCTGTTTGGTGGGAAACCTGTTTGATGGGAAACCTGTTTGGTGGGAAACCTGTTTGGTGGGAAACCTGTTTGATGGGAAACCTGTTTGATGGGAAACCTGTTTGATGGGATATGATGGGGTCAGTGATCCTATAGAGCTGTCTTGATACATTCTAAACAGAACAATGGCTCCCGTGTGTAACATTCGCCAATACAGCCAAACGATGAGTTTAGTGTAGCAGTGTATGATTTCGGCCAGACCATCTGATGTGATGTACCGCACCAAATCACCTACATTCCACCAACCAACTACCACCAACCAACTATAAACTATCAACAACCACCCACCAAGTCCTCCAACACTATAATACCACCAAGACAATCGTAAACAAACGAATCAACCCAACCTCTAAAGGTTCTTCCCAAAATCACTATTCTCCAGTAGACTGTCCTGTACAAAACCCAGAAATACGTGCGCACCACGAAACCTCACCACCTACAACATAACTCCACATACTACTCCATTCTCCCATACTCCACCCCCATTCCCTCTCTACCCCCAAACATCCCAAGATGGAAAAGCCGGTGTCGCCCGACAAGATCGCCCACCGCACCCGTTTTGCGTCCCGCAAAGACTCCATTTCTGAACTGACGCAACCGCCACTAGATATTAAGCGCCAGAATCCCTCTGACTACATCGCGCCGCTAAACCGCCGCTTGGGACAGTATGAAAATCTTTTTCATGCTGTGTCGTCAACAGAAGTCACCGGCCCCGTTGATTTCGGCCTCCAAAAAGCCGTGGGCTTGGTGGTTAAGTCTCGCAAACCCGAGGCGGGGTTCTCGGGTGAGTTTCTCCAGGAACTCACAAACTTGACATCAGAGTATATGGGCCAATTGTTCCAGCTGCTTCACGAGCTAACGGAGATCCAGCGCCATCACCGACCCGGCATTGCTGATCTTGAAATGTGTTTGAGGCAACACAATTTGAGTGCGACAGATCTTGGCCGTGAGTACGACCGCACTGCTGTAGTTTCTCCAGCGGTGAAAACTCACTCGAAGGCGCTAAACACTCAGGTAGATGCACTGTTGCACGAGTTCTACGCCGAAAACTACCACTTGGACAAAGATGACCCATCGCTAGTGTTCCACGCCAACGAACAGTATGAGGTGGCAGCGCTCGTGCCGCGGCAATCAAAGAAACGAACCTACATTCCGTCGTACTTGCCCGAATTGCCGCCGGACTTTACCTACCAGTACACCGGCAACTATATGAAGACGCTAACCGATCTCAAGGAGATCAAGCTTAAATTGGTGGAAGAATCGCGGCTCAACGAGGCGTCGCTTTACAAGTTAATCGATGAAGATGAAGATAAAGCATGGACTGTGGCGTCCGACCTAGATTCCGATCTAGACGATATCATGAGCGAAGTGGAACCAGTATCGGACGTGGAGTCGCCCATCCACGAAAAGGAGGCGGACAAGGAGCTACCCGAAACAGAAATGGCGGCGGCCGGGGAAACCGCTGCCAAGGACGAAGCTCCTCTCGAGCTAAGGGCGTTGCCGAAACCGGACAAAAAGTTTGATTTGGTGGCATATGCCCGGAGCCGGCGGCTCGCGAAACAGCGCCAGGCACGAGAAATCGAGAACCGCCGCAAGAAAAGGCGCCACAACGTGTTCATGCGGGCCGAGCGCCTTTTTTCGTGCTATGCCGACCGTGCGCCCTCAAGCGGCGACCGGGAATTTATTAATAGTACGCTCCAGCGCGGGTTCAAAACTGTGATCCAAGCCACGCGACGCGCAGAACAGGAAAAGAAGAAAAAGATCATGGAGCTCCTTGCGCTCAAGGCCAAGGCGGAGCAGGAACACGAGCAGAACAACGCCATTGAGTTTGGATTTGCGTTTAACCATGCGTCTAACCTCTCCGACAGTGACGACGACGAAGAGCCACAGGAGTTTGACTTTGGCGATCACGAGTTTGACTTTGGAGATGGGGATAAGGGCAAGGAGGCGGACAAACAGGACGCAGAGCCGCAGCCGGCCACCGATGAGAAGAACGGTGCACACGAGGGGGAGTTTGAATTTGGCGAAAACGATTTTTTCGCCGAAATGCCGGGAATGGAAGACGTCAGCGACGGTGATATCGACGGTGATATCAACGGCGTAGGCCACATGGACGGAGCCGACCACATGGACGGCATGAATGACATGGACAAGATGGACAACGAGCTTGATTCTGCCCTCAACGAGATGGAAAACCCACTGGAACCCATGCCGCCCGCCCAGGCGTGGTCCGAAGAATGGCACGCGGACGCCAAGCTCCAAAAGCAGGATGACTCGGACGAAGACAAGCTCGAGGACTTGTAACTAATGAATTACGACGAAGCATCAACACGAACATGACAACTCCCTACATGTACCCCTATGGGGCCCCGACCCACCGTATACTCCGTAAACCCTGCGCGACCGCATACCGTATCGCAGCCTGGACCCGGGGAAAACCTTACGACACCCGTACACCGCGCCATACCGGTGCACGTAAACACCAGGTTTTTTGAAATTACGCCCTACCGTTTGCTTCTGCCACCACTCACCCCCACGCGGCCGACACCCCCCAAAATAACCGTCAGCACCCGCGTCGCGCCCCCAACTTCCCCCCGAAACCCCTTCTGCGCTTTGTGCTAGCCCCGTTTCGCGCCGTTTTGCACCGTTTCCACCATTTCCAATGACTGTGGTATCACCACCTCCGTCGGCCCCATTTCCCGTGACGATAACCGCGGTGTTATGCCGGCCCGGAGATAACATCCAGCGCCACGCGCCCATCATCAAATACAAGTACTGGGACTACCAGGACGACCCCAACTCCAAAGAAGACCCCGCGCCCAAAATCCGCGTCGAGCGGATAGGAACGTTCGAGTCGCCGATCGAAGGCGACGTCAGCAGCGTCAGTGTGGCGGTCAATGCCGAAGTAGCCCACTGTGACGTGGAATTGTGCAACATTGACGAGCCGTGTGCCCACACGGTGCAGTATGGCGGGCTTTGTGCTCTTTGCGGAAAAGCGGTGGAGGACGAGAAGGACTACACCGGCTACAACTACGAGGACCGCGCCACCATCGCCATGTCTCACGACAATACCGGGCTCCGGATCTCGTTGGACGAGGCCACCAAAATCGAGCAGAGTTCCACTGAGCGGTTGGCGGCAGACAAAAAGCTCATTTTGGTGGTGGATTTGGATCAGACGGTAATCCACGCCACCGTCGACCCCACCGTGGGCGAGTGGCAGCGCGATCCGTCCAACCCCAACTATCCGTTTGTCAAGGACGTCAAGCTCTTCAGTCTTGAAGAAGAACCCATCATCCCCCCCGGTTGGACCGGACCACGCCCACCACCCACCAAGTGCTGGTACTACGTCAAGTTGCGGCCGGGGCTCAAGGAGTTTTTGGCGGAGGTTTCGAAGCTTTACGAGCTCCACATCTACACCATGGCCACGCGAAACTACGCGCTCGCCATTGCGTCATTGATCGACCCCGACGGCGAGTACTTTGGCGACCGGATCTTGAGCCGTGACGAGAGCGGCCTGCTTACGCACAAGAATTTGAAACGGCTCTTTCCGGTGGACCAGTCCATGGTGGTGATAATCGACGACAGAGGCGATGTGTGGCAATGGGAGGCCAACTTGATCAAGGTGGTGCCGTACGACTTCTTCGTGGGCATTGGTGACATCAACCTGAGCTTCCTTCCGCAAAAAAACGGCCAGCTCGTGGGCCCCACAAAGAAGCGAAAGACCATTGCCCGGTTGGAGGCGATGGAGGAGGCTGACGACGACAAGAAACAGGATGCAGAAAAAACCCTGTCGCCCGAGCCGGAAAAGCTTGACGACGAGTCAGACTCACCCGACTCCGACTCTGAGGGCTCCTCTCCGGTAGAGCGGATTCTCGAGATGGGCGGCGGCGAAAACAACCACGACCTTCTCATTGAACAGCGCATTTCTAGAAACCACTCCATCGAGCAGCAGCAGCACGACCGCCCGTTGGCTAAGCTTCAGCACAACTTGGATAAGATTATCCACGACCACGAAACCACACCTGCGCCTGAATCCGACCACAAGGAAGACGAGGAGGACAATCTCTTGTACGACGACGATTCCGAGCTCGTGACGCTCCAGGCGGCGTTGGAGAAAATTCACCGCGAGTACTTCAACCACTACAAGCTCTTCCAGAAGAACCTCAATTTCCCGCGGCCAGACCTCGCTACCATCATTCCCAAGTTGAAGTCGCCGTGCTTGGCCGGCGTGGTGGTTCTCTTCTCCGGCATCTTGCCGTTGGGAATGGATCTCGACAATGCCGACATCGTCATCTGGTGCCGCCAGTTTGGTGTGAAGGTGGTGAACGAAGTTTACCCCGACGTGACCCACGTGGTTTGTCGTGACCCAGCGTCCTCTTTTATGAAGCCGGGGCTTACGCTCAAAGTGCGAGTAGCAAAGAAAACCCTCCCCAATGCCAAGATCGTCAACCCCGATTGGCTTTTCGCATGCATGAGCCTGTGGAAGCGAGTTGATGAACTGGAATATGAGATTAATGTTCCCGAACCGGACTGGTACGTGTCCGAAGTAGACGTTACCAAGTACGTCAAGTCTCTTGAGGCGGCGAAGCAAAAAGAACGGGCCAGAGTGTTTGGAATGTCCAGCCGTGGTCGTGAAGGCTCTCTCTCGTCATTTGAGGAGTATGACTTCAATACTGCCAGTGCAGAAGTTGACGACTTTTTGGCGGGAATTAGTGACGACGACGACAACGATGACGACGATGATGATGGTGACGACGACGACGACGACGACGACGAAGAAGAATCAGAGCAACGCAATAACGGGTCCACATTCCTCAAGGGACTCTACGCGGCACCTACCCGCAAAAGAAAGTCGCTTGACGACGACAGTGACGATGAGCTTGAAAGCAACAAGAAGTCACGCAAAGCAGACGATTTTGATGAGCTTGAACAGGAACTCTTAAATGAGTTGGACGGACTAGAAGAGTGATCGCTAGTTCTGAAGAACCAAACAACAGTCTGTAGGCTTGGGTTTCTGGAGCCAGGCACTGAGATTCTACATGGTCACCTAAGTCCCTGCTTACTCTAGTTTCTAGTGGCTACATTAGCGTCTACTTTGGAAGAAAGGTAAGTGTTTGGGATTTTTCGACTAATGCTGCTCCGCCGAATCTAATATGAGTGTGATGACCCCGGTTTTCTTGTTTCTTTTCCGTCTATGGTGGTTCTATTTTTGGCCGGCTATAGCGCGTCCTGACCTCACAGCCAGCCAGCATCACACATGTTGCCTGCAGGTCACGCGGTGTGCATGGCTTGTGCCATAGCCAAATGCGGAATATATACCGAGTGATCCCCGGCTCATTAATCTGATCATTTTGATCCACCTACGTTTCCGGTTTGAATCCTCGAGTTCTACTACTCTGATCTCTTGGTCTGATCTTCTCGCACTTTGACTGACGTCCGGAATTCTCAACCATGTTTTTCCGGCTAACGGCGCTTTTATTTACTGCTGCCATCACGGTCCTCTCCATCTGGGCATTGGTTGGCTCCTATAAAAACGAGGCCCACCTCACCAACAATTACTTGATTTCCATCCAACTATCCAATCTCAACGTGTCGGCCATCATTACCGATGCCACCACCAACGCCAAGCGTGAAGTTGCGGTTGATACGTATATTCCAACACCCTCGGAGAATTTGGTGCAGCGTGACGTTACGTCGTTAGCGAACGCACTTGCAACCAACTCTGAGGTGGCCAATCTCATTTCGTCTGCGACAGCCGGATTGACCCAAACTACAGACATTAACAGTGTTCTCCAACAGCTAGAGAGCATTGCAAGCACTGCGTCAATTCCTGACTCGGTTGTAACGCTTGCTGCTGAATTGGCCAGCGATGCCGAAAACTCATTGTCTTCGCTTTTGACCGGCTTGAATGCGCTGGACCTAGGACTTGCTGACATGTATTCTGTGGGGTACTGGGGATACTGCCGTGGCAGCATTTCCGGCGAATCCGACAAGTGGCTCAAAGACTTGGGCAAGTTTGGCAAACAATTCAGCAACAAGGCCGTGGATTACGGGTACTGCTCGCCTCCTAAAGTGGGGTTCAAGTTTGACCCGCTCGAATTATTGCGCCACGAAATCATCAATCACATCAACGACGTGGCCGACGGCTTATCGACCGAAGTGGGCTCTACTGTGAGTGAAGCGTTGGCTCTGCAGCTTCTTGCTATTGTGGGTTCTGTAACATACGACAACTTAGGGTTGCCGGGAAGCTTAAAGAAAAACCTAGATTTGTTGCACGATTTGACAGTGGCGTCGTTTGGGTTGATTTTGGCGGGCGCAGTTTTGGCGTTCATATCATTTTTGTTCCAGCTAGTGGGGCTCTTTTGCTCGCCGCTGAACTTGTGTCTTTCTATCCTAAACTTCGTGTTCATGCTTATCGTGTTCATAGTGGTGCTCGTGGGCTCTGCGTTGAGCACGGGTGCGTACATCTTTGTGCGCAAGCAAATCAACGATAACGTGGCTGAGTTTGGTGCCAAGGCGTTCCTTTCGGTGCAGTTTTATGCCTTTCTGTGGGCAGCGGTGGCCGCTGGTATTCTTTTGTTGATCATTGCGATTGTTGGTTACTGTTGCGGATGCTTCCATCACAGTGGTAGATATAACCGAGTAAACCATCCAGAGCCGGAGATGCTCTACGACCACAAGTATTGATGGGCCAGCCTTAGGTTGCCCATGGTTTATGTATAAATGCAAGGGATTATAAGAGGAAGGAGATACTTCAACATGTAAAACACTGGATAGGCCATTCTTATGATTAACCCACACGAGTCTAAACAGTCCCAACTGAACAGATGTAGTGTTTGAAACTCAGTTTAGTTGAAATATTGCGAAATCGGACTGGGTGCGGAACCAGCAACATTTTAGTCCATACAATCCTCAAAACACGATTACCATCCTACTCCTGCCACCACCGACAGTCCCCGAGAACCACCTACCACAACGGAAAATAAGTTCCACAAATCAATTCTCACTGTAATTTTATCCATTCCTTCCGCTTACCTACCCCCCACGTATTTCCCCTTTTCCCAATTCCGTCTCAGAGGGTTAGACAACTACTCCATCAACACCTGCAGGTCATCGCATACCAACCACACTCTTATGCTTTGTGCACTTTCGGGCCAGCCTGCTTCGGACCCCGTGGTGTCGCCCCGGTCCGGCGCCGTGTTCCATCGTCCGCTTATTGTGGCCTACATTACTTCTACCGGAAAAGATCCCATCAACGACCAGCCATTGGCGGAGCTGGAGTTGGTGACATTATCCGCCCAAACCGCAGTGGCTGTGCCCAAACCAGCGGCATACAACTCGATTCCCACGATGTTGGCGGCGTTCCAGAACGAGTGGGACGCTCTTGCGTTGGAAACGTTCACGTTGCGCAAACAGCTCCAAAGTGCACGGGAAGAGTTGAGCACCGCATTATACCAGTACGATGCGGCCGCCAGAGTGGCGGCCAAGGCAATGCGCGAGAGGGATGAGGCAAGAGAAGCGCTTGTGAAGTTGTCTGCGGTGTTTGCCGAGGCTGAAGAGGCCGGAGAACAAACCGAACAGACTGAACAAACCGAACAAACTGAACAAACCAAGCAAATTGAACAGAATGGTGGGTCAGCCGTCCCCGTGGCCGCTCTTTCGGCTGCAAGAGACACTCTCTTTGCACTCCACAAGAAACAGAAAATCGTCCTTCCTGTGTCTTCGTCATCCCAAATCAAGATCGACGTGACGACAACACCCCTCCAGGTGGAACACCCAACTTTGTTGGCAGTCAACGACACAACCGTGGCCGCGTCGGAGTCGCAATACCAGATCGGCTCGGCCGAACCCGTGGCTCTTGAAAATATCTCCGCCGTGACGTTTTTGGCGCAAAACGCTTCTGTCCACCCCCTCGTGGTGGCCTCCAACACGTTGGTGACTCCCGGGTCGGAAACAACGCTTCCGTTGTCCATCACCCATGCTGTTTCGCACCCGACTGAGTCTATTTTGGCGGTGTTGACTCTGGATAACACATGGGCCCTCACGTCAGATAAAACAGTGTACTACCAGTCGGAGCCATTCCAGTCAGCTTCCACTATTGCCATTCATGTGGATGGTATTCTTCTTGGCGTGGGAGTGGCTGGTGAAGTCCGCGTGTTTGACCTCACGTCCACCGAGCAGGTCTCTGTCATTTCCACCAAGCATGCGCATGTGGGCAAGATCCAGTTTGGACTCAATGGATACTGGCTTGCGGTGAGTTCTTCGTCTGCGACGGAGAGTGCGGTGCAGATCTTTGACTTGCGCAAGAACTCGTTGGTCCACGAGATTGGTTTGGCCGCACCGGCTGACTTTGTGTTGGATCCGTCATGTCTGGTGTTGACCACATACGCGGGCACGCTACAAGTCCACTTGTATATGAAGAAGGGCAAGAAGTGGTTGGACAATGTTGCTACGTTAGAAGTGGAGCCGTTGCGTCTGTTGGAGTTGCGCTCCAGTGCGGCTGAGGTGGAATCGACAAAGACTGTGGAGCTTGTGGGGTTGGGAGAAACCCAGTTGTATCACTACACTTTGAAGTTAGAGTAATGCATGTACTATTTTGCGAAGAAGTAGATTGTAGTATAGCTCTGTCTTTTGTCCAAATCCCCCTAATTTCTACTAATTTGAGTGTCTACATGAAACTATTTTTTGGCCCTCTGCGAAATGCTCTGACTGGCGCACTGGGACATCAGTATCGCACCACTCTTATCTCTCCATCTTAACCACAAACCATACTAAAACCTGGCCACCGAAACAAAAAAAAAAAAAATAAGCGTCAAAAACACCAACCAAAAACATACCTTGCTGCGATAAATCCAAAATCCAAATATTTAATCCCACTACCGAATCCCTCATGTCCCAACACAAAATTAAAATCGACCAGTTGGTGTCCGACTGGCTCCGTATCGACATCGACCCCACCTCCCGCCACGAAATTCAAACCCTTCAAAAAGACGGTCACTACGATATTTTGGACAAAAAGCTCTCCCACCGTATCGCTTTCGGCACCGCCGGACTCCGTTCGTCAATGGAATCAGGCTTCTCTCATATGAATGATGTGACCATTCTTCAGGCATCCCAAGGCTTGGTCAACTACATCTTGGAGGAAAATGGCACTTCCTTGGTCATTGGATACGACCATCGCCACCATTCGCAGCGGTTTGCCGAAATCACCGCCAGCGTGGCGCTCCTTAGGGGGCTTCGTGTGTACTACTTGGGGTCAGTTACTCATTTGTCGCCTGAAACTTTGGGAACAGCTTCTCCGGACAAAGTTGACCGTCTGTATGTACACACACCCATTGTGCCATTTGGAATAGATCACTATAATGCTTCGGCGGGTGTCATGGTCACGGCATCGCACAACCCTGCCAATGACAATGGATACAAAGTGTACTATGGCAACGGATGCCAAATCATTCCGCCTCACGACGAAGGCATTGCCGCTAGTATTGACGCCAACTTGGACCCCTGGCCACAAGTGTGGAATGTAGCGGAGAATTTGCACAATGGAGTGCAGTCGGGAGCGTTGGTGGCAGTGAAGTCTGAATTAACAGAAAAATATGTGCTCGAGGTAAAGCGACAGTTGGTGCGTGACAATTCCCTCTCATATAAATTCGTTTACACCCCTATGCATGGTGTTGGGCTAGAGGTATTTTCCCAGGTGTGTGACCTCTTTTCGGTGGATTATGATGTGGTGCCAGAACAGGCATCACCAGACCCAGATTTTCCTACAGTCAAGTTCCCCAACCCTGAAGAGGCGGGTGCATTGGACCTAGCCATTGCACAAGCTAAATCTGCGGGCATCAAGTTGGTGGTGGCCAACGATCCCGATGCAGACAGATTCAGTGTGGCCATCGAGCAGCGCAATGGCAAATGGAAACAATTGACCGGAAACGAAATTGGCATTTTGTTTGCCACGTATGTGATTGAAGAACTCACGCCGCCACTGGAACTAGCGAACACATACCTCTTGAACTCTACAGTTTCATCACAGCTTTTGCGTTCGTTGGCGGCAACAGCGGGGTGTTCATTCCAAGACACGTTGACCGGATTTAAATGGATCGGCAACAAAGCAATCGACTTGAAAAACGAAGGGTTCAGTGTGCCGTTTGGCTATGAGGAGGCCATTGGATACATGTTCTCATTAGTCAATGACAAGGACGGGGTTTCGGCCGCTACGGTGTGGCTCCAGCTCTACGAAAAGTGGTTTTCCTCTGGTGAAGTGGACGCAGTGGAAAAGCTCGAGCTCATCTACGCCAAATACGGCTGGTTCAAAGAGTGCAACGGCTACTACAAGTTGGATGATGTGAGCAAAACCGCCCGTATCTTTGACCACACCATCCGGGCATCCTACGGTGCTGACAGGCAGTACCCGGCCAGCCTAGGCGACTTTACTGTTCTTGAGTGGAGGGACTTGACTATTGGCTATGAATCGGCAACACCAGATCATAATTCTGTATTGCCCGCGGATGCTACGTCGCAGATGATCACGGCGTTGTTGGGGTTACACGATGATTCCGAGGCCAAGGTGAGATTCACTTGTAGAGGGTCGGGCACTGAACCAAAGCTTAAGGTCTACATTGAAGGCACATCTACCCGCAATGGTGAAGAGGCAGAGGCGTTGGCCAAAAAATGCTGGGCTACTTTAAGAGCGCTCTGGTTCAAACCGGAGGAGAACAATCTTATGGAGGTGGTGTGAGGTTTTTCCAAGACTTTACGAGCACTGGATTATTGAAATGATCTAATTTGATATTAAGCGTTAAAAATCAGATTGATGTTAAGGTTATTGCCTCTGGTGCGACCGCAATCTAAATCGGTATTAATTTATCTTGCCGGTGACGGTATTCGTGTCGCTGCTGCTATATCGGCACAATTCTGTTTTATGGTTGATTGGCCCATGAGTTGGCGCCCGTAAGTGAACCATTTTAATCCAGAGGTGAGCACATATTGTATCCGATACATATGTAGAGAAAATTGCAGACATAGTCACAATATAGGGAAAACACCAACTTCTAAGTAGCCGCTGGTGCCCGTCCTGTCTATGTCACTCATTCCTCGCTGGGTATAATTCATCACACAGTCTGTCGTGTCAGATCACTACGGCATGTACGGTGGCTCGGACTATCTTGGTTCGATTTTTTGTGTATGGTCGCGGCGTGGAATATTTGTTTTTCTGCCGTTCTGGTGTGGCTGATCCAGTGCGCCCGGCCAGAACTCGCGTAGTGCGCCAAGCCAGTGCTTTTCTGGTCGGGGGAATTTCTCCGGTCGGAAAGGACTGATTTGGAGGACGACTTCTCTTGCCGATCTACTAGGCCCAGGCTCGTTCAAGACCCGTTGCCATTTTGTCTTTTCGTCAACGGTTTGTTTTGGTGTGTCTGCATCTGGTGGTGTAATCGGTTTAGGCAACGTGTCGCACTCGACCGGTATCATCTTAGATATCACAAGGGAAATGAACACCGCCGTCGTTTATGTACAGGCCAGTCGTCCCTGAGCGCTTTCCACGGTATTTTTTTTCTTTCGGTTATCTTCCGCCTGCTCCCACCGCCTCCGATTTCTCCCGTTTTCCCCGCTTGAGACACGATGGCTGTACTAAAGCGGACCAAGTTCGACTTGCCTGTGTATGTGTTCGTTTCCCGTCCGGCCCAACCCCACTGATCTCACTTGTCGCCCAATCTGGCACCTCTTGTTTGACCACCGGCTGATCCAAAGACCGCTACTAACCCTTATCTAGACATAATACCCTGTTCCGGCCCCGCAGACCTGGCAAGGGCCTCACGCGGTTGCTCACGGTGGGATGTATATGCCTACTATTATTGTGGACGGTTCTCCGCCACAATCGCAGTAGCACCGGCTCGTTCCCCGTGACCGAAGCCGTGGTGCACGAGGCTGAAGAGGAGGAGAAGAGCTACGAGCTCTATACTGCCACCAAGGACGGCATCATCGACGCCAACGCCATGACCGAAGAAGAGCGGGAGAAGATGTACACCGATACGGTAGAGACATACGACCTCAACGCATTCCAGGCCGACCCTGATGGCGGCAAGATCGGCGACGCCAAGGGCGACGTGGTGTTGTTCTTGATGCCGCTCCGTAATGCCGAGCACGTGATGCCCATGGCGTTCCAGAACATCATGAACTTGACCTACGACCACTCGTTGATTGACATTGCATTTTTGGTGTCGGACTGCTCGCCGGGTGACACCACGTTGCAAACGTTGTTCGAGTACTCGATCTTGTTGCAGAACGGCACGTTGGCCGACCATTTGTTGGAAGAGCAGGAGCGCCAGCGCAGCGCCAACGTCAAGACCAACAACGACTTGTACAAGATGTACATGGACCAGGGCTACATGGAGAACGTACGCAAGGCATACAACCCGGAGTCGCACCACGCGGGCTACAAGACCCCGTTCCGGTCCGTGTCCATCTACGTCAAGGATTTCGGCCAGGTCATTGGCCAAGGTTTCAGTGACAGACACGCGGTCAAGGTGCAAGGCATCCGACGCAAGTTGATGGGCCGAGCCCGTAACTGGTTAACCTCGAGCGCATTGCGCCCGTACCACTCCTGGGTTTACTGGAGAGACGTGGACATCGAAACCTGCCCTGGTACCGTGATCCAGGACTTGATGAAGTTTAACTACGATGTGATGGTGCCCAACATCTGGAGACCGTTGCCTACGTTCTTGGGCAGCGAACAGGCTTACGATTTGAACTCGTGGGTCGAGTCCGAGCCAGCGTTGGAGTTGGCCAAGACGTTGGAGGAGGACGACGTGATCGTGGAGGGTTACGCCGAGTACCCCACGTATAGAGTGCACTTGGGCTACATCCGGGGCGAGACGGACAATCCGGACGAGGTGTTGGACCTCGATGGCGTGGGTGGAGTGTCTATTTTGGCCAAGGCGAAGATCTTCCGTCAGGGCGTACATTTTCCTGCCTTCACGTTCCGCAACCACGCCGAGACCGAGGCATTTGGAAAGATGGCCCGTGCAATGGGCTTCAGTGTGGGTGGCTTACCCAACTACACCATTTGGCATATCTACGAGCCGAGCGAGGATGATTTGAACAAGATTGCGGCGATGGAGCGTAAAAAGAGACGGCAGAAGCACACACGGTAGAAATATAAACATTCGCTGTGCCTTGGAGGCAAATACATACAACTAACTGCACTGCGGTCCCCTCAGCAAGGAATTGTAGATGAGAGAAGAATTTTCTGGGGTCAGCAGTAAACCACGGACAGAAGAGGAAAGATATATATTATTTTTAATTTACGGAGATATCAGAATCTGAAATGTTCAATCAGAAATGTAGAGGATATTTTCTATTAAGTTGACTCACGAAGGTAAATTTATCCATGAAAATATCACATATCACCTAATTGGTTTATAGAAGCGTATCTGATACTATCTGATAAATTCGTTCAATAAAGTACCTGATATCATCCAATCATTTTAATCAGAAACGTATCAGATACTGTCTTATCAGTTCATCACTAAATCTAATGCATAACTCCAAAAAAAAAAAAAACATTAATCAGTAGGAAGGCAGGTTTTGTAATCCACGTGGAGCGTAAGCACCACTCAGAGATTGTTCACATCCGTTTTGATCATCATTAATGTTGTTCGCCGGAGGAATCGAACCTCCGCACGCTGACAAAACGCTCGCACGCGCCAGCTTGGCCACTGCAAATAGAAATAGCAATTTTATTTTTCTTCAGGAGGCAGGAGGGACATGGGAATAAATGAAAATTCCGAAAATCTTTCTCGTGGATGGTAGAAGTGTAGTGTTAGTTTTGGCGTAGCGTGAATCTTTTTTCTTGCTGTGGATGAGAACTGTAAGAATTATAGGGTGACCAATAAGATGACCTATCAACCATATGATAGCTACAGGTAAACCAAGGAAAATTGCAGGAAAACCGAAAGAGAGGTGATATGTAATTATAACCGAAGGCGTTCGTGGAGCCTCTTCCGGCCACCTTTGGGGATAAATGGCGTCAACAATGGAAGTAATTACCTGAAATGGGGGACTTTGGGGATATGGGGACAAGCGAAGGGACGTTAGACTTTGTCCAGTGTCTAGCTCTTGGCCCTAGTTTAGTATCTACCTGGCTATGTCAGTCCAGTAGTCAGTAAGACTAGTTTTTGATAAAGACTCCTCCAGCGCTGTCTTAAATCTCTTCGGACTTTCTCCATAACCAGTCTAGTCCGTCTAGTTTGGTAAGTCCGTGCCACCGCTTCACTACACCCCTCTTACACCACTCTGCACCAGCCTACTGCAGCCATAAATATTCACTCTGCTCAGTATAATCCATTAGTCTTAACTCACGTCACTACCGTAAGGTACGCCAACACCGCATACATCAACGCCACTGGATATATTGCCAAAAACACTCGGCCCGGCAACACCCCCAGGCAGCGTAGACTCATGCCCGCCGCATAGACGCTCCACAACGTGAGAACACCCATAATTACAAACCGCAACCATCTCCATTTCACCGCAGCCGTGTTGATCACCGCCCCAACCACCACCGGGAACATGGAGTAGCCCGACGCACTGATGGCGGACAAAAACGAAATGGTACCGCCCAAGAGCTGGATGTTCAAGCCCACCACCAAGTAGAACACCCAGATGAACAGAAACGTGCCGGAAAACACCATGTTAGTCTGGGCCTTGGGTGCCGCAAGCCCCAACGCAACCGAGTACGCCAATGAGAAAATCAACGGACCCCAGAGATCCCAGTCCAACGCCGACGCCACAAGCGCCTCGTCGTCGTCGTCGTCGTCATCCGGAACCGGCCGTGACGCATCCACTATTGAGGCGGGCAACCGGATTCCGTTGCTGGCCGCCAAGTCAAGAAGATTGGCCTGGTGTTTTTGCGCGAGCAGCTTCAATTGCGCGGGCCACACCACAATCGCCAACCGCTTCCCGATCTGAACTAAGTCCCGTTTGAGGGTGTGCCACACTGGCTCGTCCAACGTGTCGCTGCCGGCATATTGGCGCTCGCTGACCTTGTTTGTTTCGGAGGAGGTGATGAAGGGGGAGAATGCGGTGGAGAGATCCACTTTGGGGGTCCAGAAGCTGGAGAGGTTCAATGGCGCAGAGGTTTCGGGCGGTGGAGGTGCATGTGACGATTGTTGATGAGACGATTCGTCGGGAACAATCAAGTCGTCGGCGGGAGTGGATTGCCAGCTCATGGAGTAGTAGGTTGAAGCGTATACCGGAAGTTGAGGTGAGGAAGTAGGCAGGACGATGGTACGGGAGGATACAGCGAAGCACAGTAGAATGCCGTAGAATACTGTAGCATGTAATGGGCGAGGAATTATAGGAGGGTGAATGGGGGACTTGGGAGAGCATGCCGGTGGGAACGAATGATTATTCTTGGCTGTTATTAAAAGAGCACTTGCTGGTCTGCCATGAATGTCTTGACTACGCGAACTAGAGCAACAACCATATACTGTAATCAACTAAGAATTAATATGCATCATATTCACGGTCACTATTCAAGATAGTCAGATAGTCAAGATAGTCAAGATAGTCAAGATATTCAAGATAGTCAAGATATTCAAGATAGTCAGATAGTCAAGATAGTCAAGATAGTCAAGATAGTCAAGATAGTCAAGATATTCAAGATAGTCAAGATATTCAAGATAGTCAGATAGTCAAGATAGTCAAGATAGTCAAGATAGTCAAGATAGTCAAGATATTCAAGATAGTCAAGATATTCAAGATAGTCAGATAGTCAAGATAGTCAAGATAGTCAAGATAGTCAAGATAGTCAAGATAGTCAAGATATTCAAAGATAGTCAAGATAGTCAAGATAGTCAAGATAGTCAAGATAGTCAAGATATTCAAGATAAATTCACTTACATGGCTATTGGACCGATGATAACACCAACCCTCATCTATCTAGCACGCTACTACACAATGCATGTATTACCCACCACACTATGAATATCCGCTTGTCACCGACCCCGTCTACTAGTGTCTAGCTCACCTCGGCAAACTCCGCCTTCTTGTCGTCCTTGGGTGTCAAATGTTTCGTCACCCGCGCCGGCGACCCAATCACCACCGTGTTAGCCGGCACATCCTTCGTCACCACACTTCCCGCTCCCACAACCGCGCCGTCGCCGATCCTCACTCCCGGCAATACCACCACATTGCTGCCAAACCACACGTCGTCGCCCACAGTGATTGGATGGGCATATTCGACGCCCTTTGCCCGCAACAGCGGATCCGTTGGATGGGTGGCGGTGGTGAAGGTGCAGTTGGGCCCAATCATCACACCTCTTCCAAACGTAATTAGGGAGCAGTCCAAAAGCACGAGATTGAAGTTGGCGTAAAACGCGTCGCCCACAAGAACATTGCAGCCATAGTCGACATAGAACGGGGGCTCGATGAACACGTGCGGTTGGCACCCGCCCAAAATCGTGGACAAGTACTTGTAGCGAGCTTCACGGTGCTTGTCGAAGTCAAAGTTGTAGTCCTTCATGCGGATGTTGCCGTAGTCTGCCACTTCCTCGTGGGCCAAGGTGCGCTTGAGCCAAAGCTCCTTGTCAAAGCAGTTGTAGGGGATTCCCAGAATCATTTTCTCGTATTCTACGCCTTTGGGGATATTGTTGAGATTGGCGTAGGCATATTCCACAAGCTCCTTATTGATTGGCGGTTCTTCTGACATCGCGGGCTGTATGGTAGTTGGAAGTTTCACGAGATGATAGGTTTTCAAACGCTGAAGTAGGGGCGTTTGACGATGGCCAGATGTGAAAGTGGGTGCAAACAAGGGTATTTATAGGGTGCGTGGGGTCGAGGTGGGGTAGCGCGATTCGCAAAGACCGGAATTATTGAGCCAAGCTTTGGTCCAATGTGGCAGTGTTCCCGATTTGTCATTCTTTGTTCTCTTTTGCGCCCAGTGCGTGGACTTTGATACCGCTGACGTTGGAATATAGCGATTTCTGTCTTTTGGTCGTAGGACCGGGAACCGGGACATCAGAAGTAGATGTGAGAGGGTGGTGCAATTTTGATGGGGGACGCTAGGAAATTAGGGTTAGTAAAGGCTACCTGGCTATATATGAGGTGTTCCATGCTGCTTGGTGAAACTATTACGGGGTGTGGCAGATTTTCGGCATGTGGTGCTTATTGTACAGTAAAGTATGTACCAGTGCATACCGCAACTAGCCGTCAACTGGGCATTCATATGACCATGTCAAGGGTTTGACTTTTTCACCAATTGTGACCAATAAAAGGTATATGATGATTTCAAAAGTTTGATGGTTTCAGGGGTTATAATGATTATAATTGTGACTCTCCGGGTAGTTATCTATCACAGTCGTTATAACTATCACAGTACATTATACTACAGTTTATTATACTACAGTCCATTATACTACAGTCCATTATACAACCCCAAATACAGTAAATGGACTGCAAACGGTTTCCCACTCCAACAGTGCGCTGTTGTGCACCAGCTCCACATCCACCAAACAGCTTTGGAACATTCATACCATTGCAAACCAGAAATAAATCCGTGCACTATTCCTACCCACCAATCCACCGTCGATAGAATACAGGACCAATGATCCGCTGTCGAACTACATCATCTCTACCGAACCGTCTATTTTAATTCAGCTACTGCCGCTTCTTGCGAAGACCAAAAAAGCCCTTCTTGTCCGAGCCCCTACTCGATCCTGAAACCACACTGGTGGTCAGCTCTGTGCGCGAGAGCCGGGTTGGTTCCGCCGCCAGCGGGTGGATAATGCGGCTCCCGATTTTCTTCAAGAGCCCCAGCTTCGCCGTCGACACACTGAACAACAGCTCGAGGTCGTCGTTGGCGTGGGTCCGGACCGACGCCACATCCAGCACGTCGTCGCGCCGCTTCTTCACCTTCTCGAGCTGGTGCCGCCTGGCCCGCTCCTCCTTGGCCACCTTCTGCTTCATGCGCTCGTCGAGCTTGATCATCTGGGTGATGCGCCGGTCCACCTCCTTGTTGCTCTCCAAAGGTGGTTCTGGCTTCTTGTATGGCGTAAGTTTGAACGCAGTGGGACTGCGGCTGATGTCCGGCTGCGACGCACTGCGTCCCACTTCCGCCAATCCGGGGGTGCTGGCACGGGAGTTGGAGTTGAGCGTGGGAGCCAGCGCCTGCAGCATGGACCGCGGCGGGTCGATGGGCGTGGACGGGTTCGACATCACGATGGTGGACGCTACCGAGAGCCGCGGCGTGGTGCCGGGCGTGCCAAAGTGGCTGCTATGTGAGTCGGGGGAGCTGGAGTCCATGTGGTGGAGGTTGCGCACAAGCCGCTCGTACTCCAATTCCGTCAGCTGGAGCGTCTGTGCCATGGAGATCACGTTCAACGACCGCAACATCAACTTGACGTCCGCACAGAGCGACGACGTCTCGTAGATCAACTTGATCACGTTGTTGCTGGGTGCGGGCGAGCTGGCTGATACCAACTGCTCAATGGTGGCATATACCGACGCCTCCTTGTCGTCCTCGTCCTCGTCCTCACCGTCCATGAACCGGGTGACCGCATCGTATGCCAGCCGATCAAATACCGACTTCGACCGCGGACCAAACGACGGCTTCTTCTCGCGGAAGTCGCGCAACTTCGACAGGAGGTCCATCGGTTCCTCGTTACCACTGCTCTCGTCGTCGGAGAAGTTGCCGTCGGATGCCGGCTTTGTTTCGTCCGGTTTGGGGCCCTCCAGGTTCGTTCCGTCCGGCGCTGTTCCGTCAGGCTTGATACTTTCAGGCTTGATATCGTCGCCCTTGCGCCCCACCGAACTCCGCTTTGGGTTGTAGCTGGACGTGGTGGACGACCGCGCTGTCTTGGTGCTGATTGTGGACACGCTGTTCTTGTTGACGCGCGTGGACTTGCGGAGCAACGCAATGTCCAAGTATCCATCGTCCACTGTGTTCATCAAACCTTCGTATACATCCAACGGGAAGTAAAACTGGGGCAGAGCGTTGTTGTCGCGCTGCCGGAGCAACTGAGCGTACTTTTCCTTGAGCTTGCGGCCCTCGCGCACGAGGTGCGCCTCCTTGCGCCCCACGATTCCAAAGAGCACCTCACAGAGAAGGTCATAGAGGTGCGGGATCTCGTAGAATCGTGCCATGAGCAAGCAGTCGAGCGCACACGGATGAAGCGGCCACTTGTTGCCCACCTGGCCCGTGTACAAGTACTCGGTGTACGCCTTCAACGACTCGGTTTCGCACGGCACGTACAACTTGCGCGGAATCAACGACGGCTCCATACGGAACGACGACGGGTCGATATCCTGGAAGTTCAACAACGCGTGCGTGCTTTGGGGCGCATCCGGCGCATCTGGCAGAGCCTTGGTTGGCAGAGCCGCCCCATCGTCTCCCGCGGCCATGCTCTGGGTGAACGAGTAGGCATTCAACTTGGCCGCCGGTTTCTTCACTGGCTCAGCCGCTTCCGGTGAGCTTTCTGTGCTTTTGGTCGACTCCACCTGCTTCGGGTTGTTGAGCCGCGGAATGCTATCCATGGAAACGAACGAATCCGGTCCGTGCGACACCGACCCACGAGGCGACGTGAACGGCGACGCCTTGGGCGAGCGCCCGAGGTTGGACGGGATACTGCGGAGCGCAGTCAACGTGTGAATCAACGACGCCCGTGGCGATTGGGCGTCGGTGGAGTTTTTCCTCGACGACGACCGGTACGATAGTGGCGTGGCTGGGACGCTGGGGATGGGCTCGTTGGGCAATGGCAACTGCGGCGGGATTTCCTGCAAGCTCGAGGTCAAGATCGAAGGTTCCGACAAAAGCAGTGTATACGAGTTCTTACGGTTGAACGAAACGTTGTGCGGATCCACCGACGTGCCCGGGGCCACCGAACTTTCTCGCGAGTTGAGCGACGACGTCGACTCGGTGTCCTGGAACGGAAGCCGGAACTGGAGCGTCTCCTTTTGCAGAGATTTGGAGAACTTCATTGGGAGAAAGTTCGGTTTGTTGTCGTTTTCACCCCGCAGGCTGTCGGTGTCTTCCGACAAGGAAGAGCTCTTTTTGTCGCCGCGAGAGCTGAAACTGCTTCCACCGCTACTTTTGGACGATCTCACCCCATGCATGGAATTGATACTGACCTGGCCACTCTCAAAATGGTCAATGGCTTTGACGTACGCCTTGGAGAGCAACCGCACAAAGTACTTGCCCCACCGGTCGAGGAGGATAGCCAAACATACAGGGATCCGGTCCCCGGTTGCTGAGATTAACTCAAAGTCGGAAATCATGTCTCCGTATCGATCAAACGCATTGCGTCCCAATGTGATAGCCGACGCGGGGAAAACAGATCGCACCTTGGTGAACTTGGCTTTGGGCGCTGCATAGTGAGTGTAGTCGCTGAAAGAGATGGCGTTTTGCGGTCCCTTGCCTTCGCTTTTCCGGGAAATGGTCGAATACTTTCTCATTCCCTTAATGGGTAGGTGCGCCTCTTCGTGGTCCACATCACTCGAGTGCAGAATTGACGAGCTGGTTTCGTCTTCAGTGAAAGATGAACTGGTAGAGAATACCTCGTCAGTGACGTCCAGTCCTCCTCTCACATCGCGGTCTTGAGGGTGTTTTTTTTCCTTGTCCAACTCGAACGACGCGAGGATGTTTGTCACCGGCAAGCTCACCGTAATCAAGGACGAAAAGTAACGTACACTGCTCGTTGTTCTAGAAGTGACATGGTTTCCCAATAAAATCACCTTGTGGTGCGACAGCCACACAAACCCACCCCAGAATCTATGCGAACCGTAGTCGTGGTGGCAAAACACATTCAACCGAGACCAAATTCCTGTTGGCTTGTTGAAAATGAAGATGGAAATATCAAGGTCGTCGGGAAGAAACCCCGTGATCACAATGTTGTGTCCAAATAAGCCACCAGTGGGATATCTTAGGTTTAAAGGGATGGTATGGCGCTGCACCTGGTACGCTAACGACTCTTCGGTGCTTTTGTGCTTTTGTAGATTGATCATCTTTCCTTTGCCAAACTTGGCCCCGATTTTGAACGACAAAAGCGGGTTCACTAGGTGGCTACCTTCTGGCTGAACCACCGGAGAGTAAATGATAATGGACTCTTCCTCCTTTGTCACTTTGTCTTGGCTCAAATCTGGTATTTGTTGCCCGTCTGGCTTTGGTGACTGATTTGAGTCGAGTGGCTGGCGGTGGGTGGTGTCCCTGTTGTGCCGTTGAGCTTGGACATCTTCCATGAAATCGACAATAATGCTGCTGAGATAGTTGACATTGACATTTCCATTTTCGTCAACGCCGCCAAAATTCTCGAGTTCGCTCTTTTGCTTTTTATTTTCATTGTTCGCTTTGGTGCAAAACAACAAGGGCTCGCCCATGGTGACGTATTTTTTGTCGGTCAAATCGAAAATCAGATTGGTGTACACCGGTTTGGAGTCTCCGTTTAACCCACCTGCAATGATGAGTCCAGGGTGGTCCTTATTTTTTGAGTGAGGAAGCTTTTCGATCAGGGTCATTTTAACACAGTAACGGCTACTTGGGGCAGACGTGTTTGTGACTCCGTCATCGAGAAGAATCCATTTGCGTTCTTTCAAGTTAAACTCCCAAAGATCATTCATAGGCTCCAAATCAGTCGCATTCGGTCCGGTGGAATCGTCTGGAATCGCCAATCCACCAAAGAGATATATGCAACCTCTCCCACGAGCCAATTCGTGAAACATCCGGGGTTTGGGGCGAAGTGCGTGAGACGAGAGCTTGATTCGCATCCATTTCTTGCCAATAAGGTCGAGGCTGAACAATTCACCCGACATGTAATGGTTCAAGCCTTTATGCTTGTTGTTTTCCGACTGCTGTTTGAAGGTCTTGCAGATGTTTTCGATGGAGACATCGTCCTTGAGTTCCAACCCGATGGTCAATCCTCCAAAAGTAAACACAAACGAATTATAAAGCGTAGAGGCGGAGCCGGTTCTGACATTTAGGTTGAGGCGGTCATCTTTTTCTGTGTGAGGCAACTGCAACAAGTGGCAGGCACTCGACGTAGGTAGAAACGTCGACATTTAAACGGATAATTGAGCAAACTTAAGCACGGTTTTGTTTTGCATCCATCCTATTTTGGCTGTTGGGACGATGGCGCTAGGGGCAAGGCCAAAGACAGTTGAACAAAAAGACTAGAAGGAAAGAATCCTTATTGGCGCAACGGAAGTAATGAGATCAGGCGCAGGGCAAAGAATTTGTTGATTGATCGTACAGACAAAACACTTGGAATCAGAAAGATACACTCGGAGTATGGTCGTGATTGCGCTCTAGGGGTTTTACTAAAGCGATGGAATTTCAGCCTCTGGCGACCTTGATAATCTACCATGTATCTTCCGCGCGTACACCCAAATGCAGGGAACATTGGTTACGAGCGATTTACAAACCTTAGTATCTGGTCACTTGCGGGTCTACATCATTCCCAATGCAACATAATTTTTGGCGATGGAAACGGAAGTCCACCTTGAATTTTAAATTGTGGGAAATCGAATACTGGAATTTCTATATTAGGAGACCGAATGGCTTGTTCAACTGTACTCCGCTCCTTGAATTTTCCGGCCGCCAATTTTCATCCGGGGTGGGCAAGCATGCAGGATGGACAGCTTATTGGATCATCACAAGTAATGCACTCCTTCGGTGTTGAGACACGAAATGTGGAAGGGCCAAAATGATACTGGGGTCAAACATTATCAAAATCAATTTATTCCGCTGGTCCATTGAACCAAGATTGTTTTGGAAGTTTTCTGGCGCTAAGCTTATTATCTTCAGCTTGGCACCATGCATTGATATGCGGTATATGACATACCATCTGGGTTGCAGTATTATGCTCCAATATATCCGGGCAATGGGGAAAGGATTGATGGGTTTTTATTTTGGCTAGTATCAATTTATTCGTATTGACATTTTGTATTGATGTCGCTAAATTTGGGTGGAAAGCTTTGCAAGCGCTACCTACTTACTTTCGCATGTAGTTTCCTTTTTGGTAAGTTTATTGCGTAGAGTGTTGCCCCTCTTGGCATTGCTTTTTATCAATTAATCCCTTAGACCCGGGTTAACAGAAAGGTTAAACCGGCACATATGGTCCAATTCCTAAAGCAGACAGGAAATGAGTACTCATACCAACCTAGGTTAATTGTTCTTGATGCTATCTGTGCCAAATGAACAGGAGATAACACACACAAAGCTAGACACCGGGGAAAATATCAGAAAAATCAGGAGACATCAATATCAACTGCAATAGAAGACATGTGAAAACTCCTCATTTAAAAAATGCACCGGCGCGTTTGAGATCGACATAATGTCATCCATGATTTCTCCAAACTCAGAATGTAACAAGAAATAGGTGTTCTCTATGTCATATAGAAAGGTCCCTTGGCCCAGTTGGTTAAGGCGTGGTGCTAATAACGCCAAGATCAGCAGT
>JAJMCU010000116.1:0-24948 GCA_030573135.1 Clavispora asparagi | reverse complement strand
TACTTCTACTTCCACTGGTACTCACAAGTACGGTAGATTTGACAAGACCAAGAAGGCTTCTACTTCTACTTCCACTGGTACTCACAAGTACGGTAGATTCGACAAGACCAAGAAGGCTTCTACTTCTACCTCTACTGGTACCCACAAGTACGGTAGATTCGACAAGACCAAGAAGGCTTCTACTTCTACTTCCACTGGTACTCACAAGTACGGTAGATTTGACAAGACCAAGAAGCCAGTCACCACCACTGTCTACATTGCCAACAAGGAACGTGCTGACGCCGTTAACACCACCAACGGTACTAACGGTACCAATGGTACTTCTTCCTCCTCTTCCGACAATGCCGGTGTGCAGATGGGAACTAGTGTTTCTCTTGGTGTTGCTGGTGCCCTTGCTGCTGGTCTCCTCTTGCTTTAAGCATGCATGCCCCTTTCTTCTCGCCACTTTCATCTTCGCTAATATCAAGACATTTAATTGCAATTGTGTAGAATGCGAACAAAATTTATAAATAGACGTACCCAAGAGCTCGTGTAGAGTGGTTGGCAACTTCTCCTTCGATGATTGTGCAATCTAATGACGAGGCATCTACAGGATTCCACAGCGATGAAAACTCGAGATGTAATAGAGAGATAAGAGTGAGAGTAGACGAATTTGAGAGTATCCCCAGTGTCGTTAAATTTCAAATGATATAGTAACAGAATACCTCGGGAAGTTCGTCGGAACCAGGCGCAAATTGTATTTTATCACTCTACGATGTACTGAATTATGCTTTTGGTGACATTTAAATGCTGCGAACGGATAGTTGATGGGGATGTTATCAGAGATGAAGAGGGCGTGTATTATTGTTGGAATATAGACCGCACTCCTCTACTTGATGTTGTTCATGCGCAGCTGTACTTGGCGAATCTCGTCAACCAACTTTTGCTTCAAATCAGACACCTTGGCGAGCTCCTTGGTCAATAGATTTTGTTTAAACACAAGTTCTTTAACAAGATCATCTCTGTTTACTATGCCGTGGACAACCTCAGTCTTTCCTCCTTTCATCACCGGCAATGTCACAGGGCCCTTTTTCACCATTGATGTGATCAACTCAAACGCAACTTGAGCACCGTTAGTGGCAGTAATCTCGGCGTGGTCAAAGTCTGGGTTAACTTCCACAATATCGGCACCAACAATGGTCAAACTGTCGATCTTACGCAACACATGGATCAACTCGCGTGGAAGCCATCCTCCAGGCTCTTGAGTACCGGTTCCACTACCAAACCCAGGGTCGAGAACGTCAATATCAACACTGATGTAAGTGGGAGAATCGGCAGGGATCGTCTTCAAAATCCGGTCCACCACCGACTGTACACCGTCAAGCCAGATGTCATCTGCGTTAATGCGCACAAAGTTCTGTTCATCGTCATCCTCCAAGTCTTCGGGCCCCGACAACTTGGTACGAAGCCCAGCATGGACATTATGCTTCGAAGTCAAACCTTCTTCGAACGCTCTCCACAACATCGAGCCGTGGTTGAGTTCGCTCTGGTGCGTGTGCCAGAAACTGGGGTACTTATCTGGCTTCCAAGTATCCAAATGAGCATCAAAGTGGATCACGTTGACAGGACCGTAAACCTTGTAAAGCGCCCTCAAATGGGGCAAAAGTACAGAGTGATCACCTCCGAGAGCAACATACCGAGGTGGGACCTCTTTGTTGCCCGCCGAGTGGTGTTCCAACACCAATTCATCGAATGCCATGTCCATCTGCTTGAACGCCAACGTGTTGTCCATTGGCGTCACAGGAATGTCACCACAGTCGAGGATCTTGGCCCATGAACGGTAAGGGTTAAAATGGGCTCGCTGGTTGTAGCCGCGGATCGACGTTTGCCGCTGCAGCGCCGCCCTGATTGCTCTGGGTCCGAAACGGGCACCGGACCGGTACGACGTAGCGGTGTCGAACGGAACCCCGATAAGCGCAATGTCGTAGTCAATATCACGGGACAAAAGACACTTTTCTGTGTCAAGGTGGGCAAACGTATTGATTCCTTGGAAGGGCCACAGCTCTCCCCACATTTCCGCAAGAGTAGGGTCCTGATCAGTATTGCTGACAACGAATTCGTCAGTTGCGTAAAGGCGGGCATTTGTAGTAGCAAGGGCAGTAAATACCGCTAGGATAAGGCGAAGATTCATTGTGGAAGTTTTGGAAAAAGCGATTGGGTGGTGATTGTGTAGTTATTAGCATGACGGATATATGAGGAAGCGGAATCTGTCCCAGATAGGCAATGCGCGGAGGTTTCCGCTATCATGCCCAGAATAGCTATTGTAGCCTGAGAGCAATGGGAATTGGTTGTCTTGGAAGACGAAGATGGGTATTTTTTTTTGGCCCACTATTTGGGACGACGTTTTGGGACGACTTTTGGGACGACTTTTGGGACGACTTTTGGGATGTAAAGACAAATCTTCTAATCATTCCCTAGTGTCAACGTGGGGTATGAAGAATGAGGCAATTTTGACTGACAGCTCTTTTGGTTATTAAAGAACAATCTGTAAGCCAATGTTTGATATAACAACGTGGCAGTTGATGGACAGATACGATCCAAATGATTACTAAATATGCTCAATTGTGGGGTCACAAAAACTATAGACACAGTTAAGTCGCGGGGTTCGGTTTACGCTCAAAGCACGAGATAAACATGCAAGTAAAGTAATCAAAAGATGCCAAAGAAATATTTAAGCAACGTGAAAGAAACATATAAACAACAGAAACAACTTAAATTCAAACGAACTGCCAATTATTCCCAAAGGCTCCGCAAGAATATTCGTCAACAGACTATTCCACACAGTACATAGGTGCAATGCTAACGGGTGCACAACACCTGATAGTGCGCAACCTTAATGCGTAGATAATCTACGGGGTACTTATCATCATCTTCAATAATGCCGGTCGTACTATTTAAATCCGCTATATCTACTTCTGCACCCGAGAACTTCCCTTCAGTCCCACATCTGCAACCTCCTGTCAACTGCGATGTTTCCCCGCCTCTCCAAACAAATAACACCTTCAACAATCTCTTGCTTGCTGAGCAGACTTTCCCAGTATGGTCTCTTCCGTACCTGCTCTGGGTGACCAAAAGCGACGACCCCGATTGTGGCATCGCATTTAATCATACCGAGAAAAACCAGTTTGTGTTTGGCCCGGATGCAACGAAAACTCCGGCCCAGTTCTACTTCAATCCACCGATGATTAAACTGTTCATATTTTCGGGTCACGGGTGGACAAAAGTCACTGCCCGGACTACTCTCAGCACTAAACTTGCCCATTGCATTCAATTGAATGCGGGCGGTTCGGGTAAACTTACTGTTCCGTTGGCGTACGGAATGGGGTTTGTCACGGCGATATACGAAAATGAGGTTCCGGTGATCAAGTCCGCCGTGGGAATCCAGGAATTTACATCGTCGGGCGTTGTAAACAATGGCCGTACTGCAAAGTACACGGCCAAACTATTTGACCAGCGAGTGTGGACTATTTATGTCAGCGAAGATCCGGGAAATGCTCTTGCGATAATTTCTCCCAATAGCATTGCTGCCTCAAACCCATCTGGAAAGATGGTTATTCAGATTTGCAAGGGTCAGGATACCGCTTATGATAAGACTTGTGGAACCTATCCGGTGGATGTGATTCTCGAAGGTTCAGTGGAACCAGCAAAAAAGCGTGGCTCATACTCTTTTTCGTACAAAATGAATGGCCAATCTCTCTCTGGGTCTGGATTGATATGGTGCCTTCCCCACCACCAAGCTACACTCAGCAGTGAAACGAAGAAGAAAGTGGCCCCGAATTTGTTACTCGATTCACCCACCAAGGGACAGATGAAGGCATATTTGGCAAACGCCCTTTTCATGGAAGTGAAAGACCTACCAGTTGAGATAGGTTTTAGGCCTTGGACATCGGTATCAGGGTTTGGCAGACCAAACTTTTCAGAGAAAGCACTTGGTTTGATCAGTGAAGCAGCCCTGAAGGAACTGCAACAGGATGTTCTTGCTGCAGCGGACGTTGATTCAATGTATTTTGGTGGTAAGCAATTGGATAAGTATGCTCACATTGCGTATGCTAGCCACTTTATTTTGAGAGATTCAAACATAACCAATACTATATTGCCTAAAATCAAACAGGCGATTGAGAAGTATGCGAAAAACCTCCAACAGTTTCCATTGACATACGATGCCAGCTGGGGAGGACTTATTTCCAGTGCTAAGCCAGACCAAGATTTTGGAAACTCGAACTACAACGACCATCATTTTCATTACGGTTACCACGTACATGCTATTGCTTTGATCGGAAGCATCGATCCCGAATGGCTCCATGCCAACAACAATCTTATTATGAACTATGCGCTTACAATGATCCGCGACTACGCCAACCCATCAAGTAAAGATCCGCTCTACCCTCAATTTAGAAACTTTGATTGGTTTCATGGTCACTCTTTTGCCCATGGAATTTTCCCTAGTGGAGATGGAAAAAATGAAGAGTCTTCCTCTGAGGATTATCATTCCATTTACGCCGTCAAGCTCTTTGGAAAACTTATTGGAAATGAGGCCATGGAACAAGAAGCAAATTTAATTTTGGCAATTATGAGGACTTCTTTGAACATGTACATGTTGTATTCTGATGATAACACCATCCAGCCACCCAACTTTATCGGAAATAAGGTGTCAGGAATTTTGTTCGAGAACAAGATTGATTTTGCTACCTTTTTCGGCCGAGGTACTGTGGGAGATGAGTACATTCACGGAATCCACATGCTCCCAATCACACCCATTTCATCGTACATTAGGGGTGCAACTTTTGTGCAACAAGAGTGGAAAGCTAAGTTAGAATCAATCGTGGATCAGATTCCCGATGGTTGGAGAGGAATATTAAAGTTGAATGTAGGATTATTTGATCCCAGAGCAGCATGGAACTGGTTTTCCAGCAGTGAGTGGGACGACCGCTACCTTGATGGAGGAATGTCACGCACGTGGAGCTTGGCTTATCTTGCGGGAATAGGAGGTTCTACATAGCAGTTTGTAACTAGTAATAGTTCCTTAAATAATATAAGCTAATGGTCAAACCTGAAGTCTAATCTCTTATTTCCTCTGTCAGTAGTATTCTTAACATAGTCTTCTTGCTGCTCAACAGTCCAAGACTTCCAAATGTTGTCTCTAGTCTTGTTTCTCCACATATAATAAGCCTTTACAAGCAACAACAATGGAACAAGAGCAACCGAGCAAATGAAAAGGTTAGTGTTACCTCTTCTGTACATGGGGGCATCATCCTTTCTGTAAATGTTGTTGGCAGCAATATTACCCAATTGCACCATGATATTGTACACTGCAGAGCAAATAGATCTACTCCGGATAGAATTAGAGTTTCTCGAAACCCAAGAGACGCAAATGGCGTGAATATATGGTGCAGCTAATACCATAGAAACAAAGAACCACGTTGGCCATACATCAACCATAGTTCCTGGCCACCATCTCAAAGCTGCTAAGAACGGGAAGGTTAAGAGAGGCAGCAAAAGACAGACAATAGATCTCTCATTGACTTTCTCGGAGAACCAGGTGATCGCAAGCAAAAAGACAATGTGAATGGCTGCCAGCGGAATGGTCAACAAGTTGACATTAAAGGTCGAGAAACCCAATTGTTTCATGGTGAGTGTCATGTAAGGAGTGACTGTACTCATGGGAATGTAAGCAAGAAAACCAATAGCATAAATTGGCCACAAATCGTAGTCCAGCAACGAATGGCAAATCATTTTGATCGACAAAGCTTGTCTGTTGTGCATGTCACCTTTAGAAGGATCGTCTCTCAATACTCTGTTGACGATGATCTTTTCCTCTCTTTCAGTAAACCAGCCTTTAGGACGGAATTTGTTCTTGGTTTGGAGGGCAGAAGGAACCATAGCGTAGAATCCGTACAACCCAATGCATAACGTAATCACACCTTCAATGAGAAAAAGATATCTCCAACCAGCCATGCCGTTCACACCGCGCAAACGCAAAATACCGAAGGCCAAAATAGAAGTGATGATGGTAGTCATTGACAACGTGGTCCAGAAAAAAGACAATCTGACAGTCAATTCTCCGGATTTGTAGAAATAAGAGAGCCACAATACCAAGTCAGCAATAAAACCTCCTTCAAGAAGACCAATAAGCGCACGAGTAGCATAGAAACTGGCTTTGCTCTTCATGGCAGCTTGGGACATCGCAACAACACTCCACGCAACCATCTGCATTGGGACAAAAATATCAGGACCAAGCTTTTTCGAAATCAACTGCGAGGGCAATTCAGCAACCAAGAACGCGGCCAAAAAGATCGTGTTACCGGTATTGTACTCATTGGTACTCAAACCCAAATCGTTTAAGAGATTGTCGGCCACAGCTTGGGCCAAGTTACCTCTGTCCACTTGCAATGCAACGAACAAAAGACAAGCAGTGAAAGTGACACGCCAGTTCAACTTCCATACTAATTTTCGTTCCTCTTCTGCACTCCAGGCGAAGGTTGGGTCAAACGCAGAACGACATTCGTACTGAGACTTTTCGTACAAATCACGGTAGTATTCGGCCACAGCGGGATCGGCAAATGGATTAGGGCCAGTTTCTAGCTCCTGATCCTCATTGTCAGAGCTGGAGTAACTCTGAACTTGGATAGTCTCAGATCCAAATTTCACGTCGTCTTTCTGCTCATACTGATCAGATGCCAGCCCTTTCTCCACACGAACGATTCCCATTGTTTGAATATGTTTGTATTTGGGGAATAATCTAATACATTGTTCCTATTATATACTCTCAGGAGCTGAAAGGATAATGCAATGGCATCATTATGGCTTTGAAGTTGCGTGCAGTTGAAATCACATAATATATCCACACTCCACAGTTTTGCACCCAAACGGTGCACTAGGCCGGGGCTCAAAAAAGGGACAGGAACTGCTGAAGAACGACGAAAAGTAGCGGATTAAAAAAAAGGATAAGGAAAAAAAGGGAAAGAAATTTGGCCCACCCCCCATTAGCGGAGTCTTATCCCGCCATTCAATTTTTTATGCTTAAGTTCACTGAGTTTCTGGGGTGTTCTTGGTTGGAGATTGGTGGTTCTTGCTCAAGTGCGGCGCGCGAGATTGCGCAATATGAAATTTCTCTCGTTGCGCAATCATTCCAGGCGTGGCTTCAGGTGCGATACGGTTTCTATTAAGTATACTAGGCGAATATTGCATCAAGGCAATCATCGTTCTAGTGTATTTCTTGATGCGTAGTACTCACCGAGTATCGGTGACATTCATTTCCAGTGTGATTGTTAAACGTAACACGATGGATCTCGTCGCAAACAAGACCAGCTTGAATAATGGCGAGTACAACCGGCTACGGATATTTGATCTCTCATGCACTCCAAGTGGTTTATTGCTAAGCCGTGCGAACGTCATGCATACAATGCAATTTGTCTTTTCAACATGTATATCCTGTTTCCCCTCCTGTTTCCCGTGTTTTACGTTTACATACTAAGCAAGAGTGTTCATTTTTCATGCGTTAGAGTGTATCACACAGCGGAGTGCTGGTTGTTTCGCTCGGATAGGTCAATATATGTAAGTAAATGAGGACCCTTGTCATAAAAAAAAAAAACAATGGTAGTGCTACGACTTGTCATTTCTGTTCAGGTTCGGATGAGATTGAATCTCTCACAATTGTATTTCGCGAACGTCCGCGGAATGACGTGCCATGTATTATTCCTGACGGAAATAAACTGCAGGATACGGGCCACCGCCCCGGTAGCACGGAAATTCTTATTCTCGGTGGCTACGAATGACGATTTATTTTTCGAAAGATCAATAACATTTACACGCTGACTATATTCATCCAGATGGATTTATGAATTACCAACCTAAGGCCGGAGAACCTGATACTTATAAATGTGAATCCGTCAATCTTGGGACCATGTCAGACCTGGTGGGGTCTAGTGAGATCACGTCCCCTTGCGGCTAAATAATGGAATCTGACCAAATGTTGGAATCAAAGAACGCCAAGGCCATTGAAATCATCTGAGAGAAGTCGGCTCAGTTCAGAGGATTAATTTGCCCAAGAAAGTATACCAAGTGCAATGAATCTCGTGTTTTTGAGAGCTCCCACCATTTCGCTCTCAAATCAGGTAAGAATACCCGCTGAACTTGACCATTTCGACAGGAGGAGAAAAAGACACCAACAGGGATTGCAAATGATTCCTGACCTCCAAACGGTTCATGTCACAGGCATGATGTAGCATCCAATTAGACTAAACCATGTAATCGATTCATATCCCAATTGGAATTGAGTTGACAAAATCGGCTGAAGGTTGATTCAAATAGTTAAACCAGTTTGCCGTTAGATCGGTCAAATGTCAGTCTTTTCTGAACTATGCGCACCCGATCTTAATGATAGGCGCAAAGATCCCAATTTACTATTCGGTTCAGGGAATTGAAGATAATTGCCACTCTGACAAATGGCTCTTCTCCTTGCAAGTGACCGATACCCTCGCGCTGTTCCCGCAATCACAAAATGTACAACAGCGGTAGCTTATCTGATAACAGTGCAAATGCTTGCCTCATTGGGTCAATTACGCCAGCAATCAGATAAGCATTCTGAGCGGAAGAGGAATCCCGATAGCGCGGAATCCAAGCCAATAAGACTGAGTAAAACCGAGATTTGTCCCTGTGACTCGATTTTTTTGTCCCTGTGACCTGAGGAAAAACCTGCTTTTAAGTACAAATGTGAACTGATAATCGGCAGGAGTGCACAATATCTGCCCTCGGGCTCGGTATGTGGGGTCGAGTGAAATCCGAGGGTCGAGATAAGAACTGTTCAGTGTGTTTTCGTCGACTTCCTGATCTAGACTGACTTACCGCCCATATAGATAGCGTGTTAGATCCATCTGCTTTCCATTACAGTATATTCCGATGACCGTTACTGCCCCACTTTACAAAGAAATCGCCTTGAAGAAGCGTCAAGCAAGAGATGCCAACTTTAATCCTGAATGGTTGATACCTTCCGATGAGTTGCCAACTGAAGATACCAAGGATGTGTCAAGCTGGATTGCCACGTCAAAAGCACTTTCACCCAAAGAGATGGAAATCACGGAATCTTCAGCAGAAACAATTGTGGCCCGCATCAAAAACAAAGAGTGGTCTTCAGTTCAGGTGTGTAATGCCTTCTGCCATAGAGCCAGTATTGCGCATCAGTTGACCAACTGCCTCAGTGAAGTCTTTTTTGACGAGGCATTGAAGCAAGCGCAATCCTTGGATGACTACCAAAAGGAAACTGACGATGTGGTGGGACCCCTTCACGGGTTACCCATTGCGATGAAAGATAACTTCAACATCAAAGGACAAGCTTCTACGATTGGTGTGGTGAGCTTTTGCTTCAAGCCTGAAAAGATGGAAGAAGACTCTGTACTTGTTGAGATGCTCAGAGAGCTTGGTGCGGTGTTTCACGTCAAAACCAATGTTCCAGTCGCCATGATGATGCCCGAAACGACTAACCACGTTTATGGCACAACCACCAATGCCCATAACCGGTTTTTATCGGCAGGTGGAAGCAGCGGGGGAGGAGCCAGTCTTGCGACTTTGAGCAACGTCCTTGCGATTTCAACGGACATTGGGGGAAGTATCAGAATACCTGCCAGTTACCACTGGGTGTACTCGTTGAGACCAACATTCGGCAGATTTCCTACTTATGGCGCTAGATCTGGTTTGCCCGGGTTAGAATCAGTCAATAGTGTCAATGGCCCAATTTGCAGTGACATCAACACCTTAGAATTCTACTGCAAGACTGTGGTGGACAAGGAGCCATGGTTATACGATCCCAAGATAACAGAAATTCCTTGGAGACCCATTGAGTTGCCCAAAAAGTTGTGCTTCGCGATCTTGGAAGATGATAAATGGGTTAGACCCACTCCACCTGTTCTTCGTGGAATTCAAATGGCGAAGAAGGCATTGCTTGATGCTGGTCATGAAGTCATCGAATGGGAACCTACTGACCACTACCGGTTATCGGAAATCATCACCCACTTCTTCTTGAGCGATGGAGGAGTCAACATCAAGACTGAGACAGATGAAACCGGGGAGCCATTCTTTCCATATATGGCGATGTACGGTACCACCCCCGAAATGAAGGTTTCTGAGTTGTGGAAGTTGCAAGCTGAAAGAACTGCTTTGGCAAAGAAATATTTGGACAGATGGAACGCAACGGCTTTGAAAACCACCACTGGGAGACCAATTGATGGAATTATCATGCCAACGACCCCTTTCGCGGGTAATCCTAATGGCAAATTCCACGATTATGTTGGCTACACTTCTCCTTTCAACCTTTTGGACTATTCGGTAGGAACTTTCCCTGTTACTAAAGCGGATAAAGACGTTGATGTTCCTGAGTCCGGAAGAACCGAATTCTATCTGAAGACCGATGAAGGAATCTGGAAAGACTACGACCCCAGTATTTCTGAAGGAGGAGTTGTTGGTTTGCAGTTAGTGGGACGCAAGTACCAGGAAGAAAAGGTAGTTTCAATGTTGAAGTTAGTCGCCAGCTTGCTTGGAAATTAAATTTACTCGGAATATACTGTATGAATGTTCACGCAACTGTATTAGTGCAATAGTACTCCGCGGTTACTAAATATACCGTAAGATCAACCAACAAAGAATATAGAAGCGCTTTCAGCTTCCAAAAAGAAGTCAAAATATAGCAATTAGGCCTAATTTGCGGAAATCGTCTTTGTTCCTGTCATACTACCTATCATACTGCCGACCACTGAAATATCTCACGACATCTTCACAGTCGTGGATAATGAACGAAAACGCGGATTTCGATATCCGGATACTAAACCAATTTCGATCTTATCTTTAACAAGATCAATATCACCAGACAATGACGCATCGATAATACGTATCTTCGGGATATGCAATCCGATTCCACTGATAAAGCAGGCAAATGCGACAAAGACTTATCGGCGCACGTAGCACCGAGGGTAGTGCCGAGGGCAGTGCCGAATGTAGGGTCCGATGGCGCGCATTTTACCGTTTTCATCAGACTATCTCGAACTTCCGACCCAGTGCCTTCGATCTATATAAAGGGAGCAGGTTTCAGACGTTCTTTCAATGATTCGATAATTCAGTGGTGATTCATCTAACAAACCACAATGCCTCCTATTAATAAGATCCGTGCCTACTTTGCTGGATCTGCAACTGGTGCAGAGAAAAAGCTTTTGGCTAAGATCGACTGGTTCGTTCTTTCCTTCTGCTGCTTGGTATACTGGGTCAACTACTTGGACAGATTAAACTTGAGCAATGCGTATGTCAGTGGCATGAAGGAGGATTTGAACATGAAGGGTAACGAGTTCAACTTGATCAACACATGCTTCAACATTGGGTATATCGTTGCGTTGATTCCCCACAACTTGATTCTTCTCAAGATTCGTCCACGATACTGGTTGCCGTTCTGTTCGTTTGCGTGGGGTCTTCTTACCTTGGGAATGTACAAGGTTACCAACTACAAGCAGCTTTGTGTTATTCGGTTCTTTCAAGCCACATTCGAAGCTCTGACTTTCACTGGGTGTCATTTGATTCTTGCGTCTTGGTACACCGAGGCGGAATTAGCCACCAGAGCCGCCATTTTCACCTCCAGTGGGTTGATTGGAAACATTTTCTCCTCCACGATGCAGGCGGCCATTTACAGCAACATGGACATGAAGAACGGCATTGCTGGGTGGAGATGGTTATTCATTATCGACTTTGTCATCACCGTGCCCATCACTGTTTATGGCTTTTTCTTTTTTCCCGACACCCCAGATACTTGCAAAGCGTTTTACTTCAATGAGGAAGAAATCGCGTTGGCGAAGAGCAGAATGAAGCCAAGAAAACCGAGCAAGTTGGATTGGTCCGTGGTCAAGCGCGTGGTTGGAAACTGGCACTGGTATGCCTTTTCGTTTGTATGGGTTCTTGGTGGAGAAAATGAGTCTTTCGCTACCAACTCGTTGTTCTCATTATGGTTGGAATACTTTGACTATACCGTGCCGGAGAGAAACCACTTCCCTATGGGCGTATATGCCATTGGTATTGTTGCCAACTTCATCTGTTGTATGTATGTTGATATCACCAAGGGACGGTACCACTGGAGAGCCGCGGTGTTGATTGGCTGCGTGATGTTGATTTCCGCCATAATTCTTGTCTCCAACCCTCTTTCCAAATCCCATGTGTTTGCTGCCCACTACATTAGTGGATTTGCCTATGCGGGCCAGCCGATATTCTTCTCTTGGGCCAATGTGGCGTGTTACAATGATTTGGAAGAACGAGCAGTCGTACTTGCATCCATGAACATGTTCAGTAACGCCGTGAATGCATGGTGGCTGTTACTTTTCTACGGAGCTTCGACTGCACCCAAATTCAAAAAGGGATGTTACGCCATGATTGCCACGGCGATTGCTAGTGTGGTTGTCACGTGCTTCATGCGCTACATGCAACTTAGAGATGAACGGTCAAAAGTGGACGACGAGATTCAGTCTATCGGAAGTGAGTCCGAAGAATCACTTCAAAAAGGGGGTGCAGTCAAAGTGGATGTGGCATCGGTAGAATCGCACCTGGCCTAATAGTCTAATTAACAATAACAAGAAATCAAGGAAATACCAAAGAAAATGTAAATAAGCTTTCGTACGTCATTTTTACGGCGGCGTATGCAGACACTTAAATGAGAAAAGGAAAGAGAAGGAAAAAAAATCACAGTCCAGGATTTCTCAAAACCGTACCGGGGGTGGTTTTCCCACATAGAGCACATCGATTCGTATTTCTGGTGTTCGGTTGACTTTTCATGACATATCAAAACCGCCCATTAGTCCCATTAGTGTGTTTCCTCCTACTCACGCAATCTAAAAACGTCCAAGATGCCAAAAGTTTAGGCAAAAAAAATAATATGCGGCATATGCAAAAAAAAGAAAGTTGGCTGATCCGTGGGCTTGTGGCCCCGCATAATTCAAATTATTTTTATCCTACACACAAACCTTTCTTTACGAAAGAAAGAAAGAAATCAACCATCTCTAGGATTAATCAATTAATTATAACAATTACATATTCTTGAACAAGTATAGGGCCCACCGCACTCATATTGGGGGTATTATAGAGCAGCTAGTAGGTCGATGTTGAATTACACATGGCTTGGTTGATGTCACCTCAAGGTAGTCTCGAACTTTATTATAGTTGTTCTTGAGCTTCTGGGTAAAGTAGCATTTCGGTAGGATTCTGCCGACGAAATAGAAGCTCGAGAATCCTCACAGGCTTTGGGGTATGCGCGGAGGATTTGTTTCAAGTCCAAAAGTTGGTTATTATCCAACTGTTTCTTGTACTCCTCGTATTCTCGGGCAACCCGGTCCAAATCCACCTTTGGCTCGATGTAATAAGAAGTTTCCGGGTTTTTGTGGTCAGATACAACGCTGTCAAACTCGTTGGTTATAAGCAGATCCAGGCTCCAGTTCATTTCCAAAGCACAGAACAAAGGGAAACAAACTCAATTTAACCAAATGGTCGGATTGCACGGCGTTTTATTCCACACACGGTCCTTGGGGTACAGGCTGTATGCAGTGCTCATGCAAGATCTTAAGTGGCAGATAAGGTGCTAATTAAACTCACGAGAAGCTTAACCGTAAACGTGTGGCCATTTTTGAAATTACCTTCGGGTGAAAAAAACATTCCAGCAAAATATCGGACCTTCAAATTCCATATACCTAAGAGGGGTCTCTAGTCAGCTGAGCTAAGTTAAAAAAACAACAGCCAAGTTGATTTATGCAAGCCTGCAGGTACTTGGGCGCAAGATGTACCCACTGTTGGGATTGCTCCCGTTTATGGGCCACACAGCGGGGAAGTTCATTCTTTGAACACGAGGGTACCATCTTTCGAAAGATGGCGTACATTTCTACTAGACACCGTTGAACGATTCACCAGGCTTGCTCTTATATAATAAAAAGTGAGGGACACGGAGAGAGTAACCACAAAAGCAACTATTGTTCTTCTTTGAGCATGCAAACATACACATCTAGAACTGAAGCATGTACGAAGGGCATACAACATCAAACCTGACCCGTTTGGTGTACAGAATAATAAAAATACGGGAAAGAAATATGCAGACACAGAAGTTTGCGTCACCCTGACACATGGTACAATGGCCCGGAAAAACCGAGATACCAATATTGACCTAGGAACGCTCTGCATATGGTCAGTGATCCTCACGCAGCTGTCCGAACACAGAAGGAGGTATTGTATGTATTACTCCCACGGCATATCAGGGTTCGAAACTGGCATCTGAAAAAGAAATCCAACTCTATCGAAGGCGCACGGGATACAACCGAAGCGTCTATAGCCGATTTCCCGGTTCTGGTAAATCCGTACAAATCTTTTTGGAGTGTCGTCACGGCACATTTTCACATTCATTTAATTTATTGCTCCACATATAGATTACTTCAACAAGGACGTACCCAAATAAACAAACAGCCATTTATTCGAACCATTCACCGGCCCTCTCGATCATAAAGGTCTTTGACTTGATAAATCTGACCAAGAAATTAGGAGCCAGCCATCCAAAAATCAATCCCACACCTCCAGCACGAGAAATTGGAACAAGAATCATATTACTCACTGGGGTATACTCCTTCGTTGGAGCAGGCGAATTGCCAAGGAGATACTTGATTGTTTCTGTGTAAACCGCAATCTGTGAAAGTTTGATGTCCACGATAGTTTTGGAGGAGCCGGAAACAATGTCTCCGAACGCAATCACGTTCTTGGTTCCCTTGACTATCAAGTGCTTGTCAGTAATTACATACCCGGCCTTATCCTGAGATGAAACAGGAACAAATTGCGAGTACGGAGTCTCCTTCGTAGCTTCAATCACAACATCAAACTCCTTGACATCACCATTGTCGAAGGTAACCTTGGTTGAGTTTTTCGACCGCTCAATTTTCTCCAGCCGGACTCCATCAATCACAGTGGCGCCTGCATTAGTCAATTTGGTGGTGGCACCCGCAACCAACTTTGGAAACGCCAGTAATGGGCCCTTAGATCCAGTGTAAATTGTAACATCTGCATTAGGGTAACTGGAAGCAATTTCAGCCGCGGTCTCCACTCCAGTGGGTCCACCTCCAATTACAGCAACCAGCTTCGCCGCCTTGAGTTGCTTCACCGTCGAATTGATCGCATCTTCTGCATCCTTGAACGAGTCATTGACTTTGAACCCGTTGAATTGCGATTTAGATCCCGAGCCAATCACCAAAATGTCGTAGTCCAATGTAGTAGAGCCATCGGAGGTCTTGACGATAAGGGTGTTAGCGGAAAAGTCTGCCTCAATTGCTTCTCCGTGAATGAAGGCGGATTTGTCGTTACCAAACTTCTTCACAAACTTTTCAATCAGGAAAGAGGTCTTTGAGAGCTTGTCGCTTTCAACCAACAATCTGGGGCCAGCAATGTTGAAGTAACTTTCCGCGTTTTTGGAAACGAGAGTGACTTCGACATTGTCAGCTGGATATTTTTCAAATATGGTGCTAAACGCCTTGTGTCCCGCGTAGGATCCTCCAATAATCACAACCTTCATTGTTTGTTCTTGTGTTTGCAAGTATGGTTTGGTGTTCAGTGTAGATGTTTGTGTACAGTCCGATAGAATCCAGCCGTGAACCGAGGGTTATTTCGATAGTAAAGCCGTGCTCGCAAAGTCGATCAACTGTGGGTAAATCGATGGAGATATGCAAAACAGTGGAAACGAGTGTGGTTGAGATATCATTGTGGCCAGATTCCGATGTTCTTATAGACACCAGGGTTGTGTGATGATTGCCCGGTTCAGCGGTGGCGATAGGGAATAACGGATTTAACGGAGATTCGACGGACGCTTCGACGGGTCGGAGATATTTTTACTAATATGAGGGAAGAAAAACAATGCATAGAAACAGATAGGTCCGCACTTGCTGGAATGGCCCCATTCTGAGTCAGAGGCCACAATGCTCATCGAAAAATGGAATTTCGCTGCGCTGAGCGACGTTGCCCGACATTTAGTTTCTTCGACCACGCATTATCATGTACGAAAGAAAGGGTGCTAATTTCGGACGCGACGGGGAAGTATATGTATGAATATGCACTACTTCCTGCAGTATCGCTCCATCTCACCGGCGGCTACTACATCGTTCAGTAGTTCGGGTACTGCGTGTTTGTAGCTGCGATGTTTTTCAACTAAGGCACGTCGCACGGATTTCATTAGTCAGCAGTGTGTCTATATCTATGTACAGGCGATCATGAAGGAGAATGCTGAGGTAACCAAGCTCTGGCTGTAATTATGGGTGATGGAATTGGAGAGTAGTGTAGATTGGCGTGATTCAAGGTAAAGCTCGTACTAGAAACAAAGAGAAAAGAGAAAAGAGAAACATGTAGGAGTATGTGCGGAAGAATTCTACAACTAAAAGAAAAAAGAAACATTGATTGACGGGCAAAGATATTCGCTCCGCCTGCGCACTGCTGGCCACTTCTTGACTATAACCCGATTGCTCAATCCGACGCAACCACTAGAGTTCAGTTTTTGAAGAACTTTTACGATAAATCAATGCTTGCCTAAATTGTATTTTATAAGCTCTAGTAGAGATGGTCTTTGAAACTAGCACATACAAGTCAGCATGTGTTCTTCTCTGTGCGAGTCGCCAGGAAAACAATTTAGGTAATAATAAATAGTGAGGCCGCGCATTCGAGCCATTCACCGGTCTTCTCGATCATAGAGGTCTTTGACTTGACAAATCTCACTAAGAAATTAAAATTCAGCCATCCAAAACCTAATCCCACGCCACCAGCGCGAGAAATTGGAATAAAAACAGTGTTGGCAAATGGCTTGTACTCTTTTGTGGGAGCAGGAGAATTACCAAGAGGGTACTCAATTAATTTTCTGTAGACTCCACTCTGGCCGATATCGATATCCACGATGCTTTTTCCGAGCGGGAAACAATGTCTCCGAATCACCTTCTTGATTCCCTTGGATAACAAGTGCTTGTCAATAATTACATACCCGGCTTCATCCTAAGATGAAACGGGAACACATCGCGAGTATGGGTTTTTGGAGGATTCGATGATAGCTTCAATCGCCTTTACCTCTCCATTATCAAATGTAACCTTAACTGAATTTTCCAACCTAACGATGTTCTCCAGTCGGACGCCATTTATCATAGTGACACCTGCATTTGTCATTTTAGTGGTTTCAGATGCAGCTGATCTGGGGAAAGACTTCATTGGGCCCTTAGATCCAGTGTAAATTGTAACATCTGCATTAGGGTAACTGGAAGCAATTTCAGCCGCGGCCTACACTCCAGTGGGTCCACCTCCAATTACAGCAACCAGTTTCGCCGCCTTAAGTTGCTTCTCAAACTACTTGATTGCATGTTCTGCATCCTTGAACAAGACATTGGCTTTGAACCTGTTGAACTGAGATTTAGATCCGGAAGCAATCATCAAAATGATATAGTCCAAAGTTCTAGAGACGTGAGAGGTCGAAGTGATACACGTGTAACGATAAGCGTTTTAACAGAAAATTCTTCCCCAATTGCTTCTCCTTGAAGAATGTAGCTTTTCCTTCCCCAAACATCTTGAAAAATTGTTCAACGAGGAAAGAAGTGTTTGCGAGTTCGTTCTCGACTAATCTGGGGCCAGCGACGTTAAAATAACTTCTAGCGTTCTTCTAAAAAATATTTAGACGATTTATGGGCAGTATATGGGACTCCACAATTACTATCTTCTTTGTTTATTCTTCTTCACCACCATTTCGGTGGGGCGTTTGTAATGTTTGCAAAATGTGACGTATTCGAGGAAAAGCGTTTTTTTTTTTTTTTTTTTTTTTGATGAATATTGGACAATCTTTCTCTCCACCCTAATTGAGAGGGCAGACTTTGTAGACATTGTTTGACGTGTGCCATTTATTAACACTGTAAGCTTTATCCCGTTAAATCCTATACTAAGGTAGGAAATAACGGATATAACAGAGGTGCAGCGAAAACCCGATGATTACTAATTAACTTCAGGAGAAAAAAGGACATGAGCGAAAGTAGATATGTCCGCAACTAAACTCCCCTTACTCATGTATCATACAATCAATTTTGCCCCCTTTGTAGGTATCAATTCATTATATGGTCGAATTGTAGATAATGCAGATACGAATTCTGCTGCGCGAACGCACGTCAAAGTCGAGGTTCCAATGTTAATAGAATTGGTTTATGCATACTCCGCTTCCTGCATTAAGCGGCAACCACGTCAGGGACAAAATGGATGATTATTGATATTCCAATTAATACCTTTGAGCCGTTTCTAGACCGTCTCCTTGATTGATTCCCAACACCGAATTTTGTTTCTTAGTTGGCACTGAATGTTGCTGTTGTCGAAAAATGTTGGTGTTCCTCCCTCTTTAAAGCTACAGCAGTCTGTTGATATTGTAATTCTGGCAACTATTGGACGGACTGATTATAAGTAAGCGGATTGATATAGTTCTTTACCTGTTTTATGTACCACTATCTGCTTCTCAAATCTCGACTTTAAGTATAAGAGAAATGAAAAAGCAGAGGGCAACAAACAGCTATTCAGAACGAGAAATTAATATCGACCAGTGGGAAATACCAATTGGCTATTATTCCCTTCTACCATAACTACCCGAACCGCTTTTCCTGTCCTTGGTCTTCCTCTACAGTTTAACCGCCCATGGACAGTGGCGACCATCATGGCTGTAAAAAATGCGGAGCGGGTGTGCATATTGCGGTCCGCGACATAACTGTGCCGACACGGAGCCGCTTCTTTCCCGCAGACAGAGTCGTCACCCCAATTGGATTATTCGCTAATCATCTGGTACCACTCATCATAGGCCACTGATAGCACTTATCCACTGCATTTGTCATCCCATACATATACTTCATTCGCGGTATCCTCGGCCCTGAAATTGCACCGCCCTACTTAATCCCGTCACTGCGATCTGAACCCGAACTAGTGTTCATCCAGATCATTCGGAAATCCCCGAAGATCAGAAGCATTCACCCTCCATAATACCGGTTAATAACATGTCGCGCGACACCAACTTTGCCCGGCCTGGCGGACCCGGCATTCACACCACGCACGTTAACGCCGCCCGCGACATGGTGGCGGCCCATCTCCAAGGGCGCGCACCGCGGCCTCAGGCGCGCGCAGCCGCCCTTAACTTTGCAACCCCCGCCCCACAGCTACAGTCGGTAAGTGTGCCTGCGCGCAACCACCGCGGCAACTGCACCAACCCACAGTGCGACCAGTGCGGACGGGTGGTGATTCCACTGCCGGTGGCGCAATTCCCGTTTCGGGAGAAGCCGTCCATCAGCGTGGGCGACTGGAGCATCTACACCCAAAAGGGGTCGATTCCGCTGCTGGATGAGTTGGACCGGTTGAATGCCACGCGGTTTGACTTCCCGCTCCCGGAAATGATATTCACCCATAATCTCGTGCGCGTGGTGCACGACACCAGCGGCGCGTGCGTGGAGTTCAACACGCTCGATGCGCTCGACTCGCTTGATCCGGAGTCGTCGTTGAAGGTTAGCTACCACCAGGAGTGGCTCAGCACCCGCCCTCGGGCGCGGGATAGTGGCGCCGCCGCCGGTGCGGGAGACAGTGCGGGCGGCGCAGGCGGGCGCGAACTTGAAAGCGTCAAGCCGTACGACTGGACCTACACCACCAAGTACCGCGGCACGGTGACGGGGGGTGAGTTTGGTGCCACTGATGAGCGGATTCCGCTCGAGAAACTCACGCGACCCGACCCGATTCTTTTCTACGACGAGGCGGTGTTGTTTGAGGACGAGCTCGGGGACAACGGTATCCTGATGTTTCTGACGAAGATTCGGGTGATGCCACTGTGTCTCTTACTATTGTGTCGGCTCTTCTTGCGGGTGGACGATGTGGCAGTACGGGTGCGCGACACACGGTTATACGTGGACTTTGACAATGGCACGGTGCTCCGTGAGCACAAGGTCCAGGAGGCGCCGTACGCCGACGCCATGGCACGGGCCGGGCGTACGGCCGACCCAAAGAAGCTTTTGCGTGACGCTAACTGGGTGGCACAGAACACGCCGGTGCTCTCGTGCGAGACGGAGCGGTTGCGCGAGTTTGGCGCCCGCACCCCGCCCAGTGACAGCGACCGCGACCCGATGGAAGAGTTGGACACTGAGATGTGATGTGTAAACGATATAATTTGACGCATCTACTGACATGATATGTTAGTTTGGGCTGCCAGCTGAAGAGCTTGAACCAATCAGGTGGGGCACTGAGATATGCCCTCCGCGCATACATAGAACAAAGATCGGCCAAGTAGGAATGATGGATGCACATATACACTGGAAGAATAATCCATGAAATGGGTGTAACCAGTCGGAGCAGGCACAGGGGGCAACGGCCCAAGATGTACAGAGAAGATCGATACGAAAGCATCGAGAAAACGAAGCGAGCGCCAAAACCAGACAAGCAAAAATCCATCCAAACCGAACAAGCACAAATCATCCACACAGTCATTCAAATCATCCACACAATCATTCAAATCATCCACACAACCATTCAATCAAACTGTGCCGAGTCGCGCGCGCACCGCCACATCTCGAAAAAAAATCTCCACCCACTACTTCTACTTCACCATGTTTTCCTCCCGGCTTCTTGCACCATCCCGGCGCATGTTGCACCAGGTTCCCAGCTTGCAAAACGGCACCGCTTTTGCCTCCCGCGGCATCGACGGCTTGTACTCTGCCGCGGGCTTCCGTACTGCGTGGCTCGAATACCAGGACTACCTAACCGCCAAGCTCACCTTGGCCACTGTGGGCACAGAGAATGAGAGCCGCAGCCCCTACCAGATCGCCATGCTGACGGCCAAGCAGACCACGCAGCAGCACACCTTCCACTACGCACTGCAGGCGCACAACAACCACTTTTTCTTTGAACAGCTCTCGGACCGGGAAACGGCGCAGGCAACCAAGCCGCTGCGGTTTTTGATGGAGCGGCTCGCGGACCAGAACATCGGCAGCGTGGAGGAGCTCCGTGCCGCGGTGGAAGCACGTGCCAATGCCGCTGTGGGACAGGGCTGGGTGTTTTTGGTGGAGCGGGCCGACAAGCTGGTGGAGCTTGTCACGTGCCACAACGACGGCACTCCCTACCACCACGGCAAGAACCAGGCGCTTGACTTGAACGGCGCGGTGGACGAGGCCAGCTACGACGCGTTGCAGGCGGTGCGGGCCCAGGCGGAAGGTGCGGAGTTGGACTTTACCTTGCCACTTTTGGCGGTGAGCTTCTGGGACGTGGCGTTTGCCCACGACTACGGTGTGGTGGGCAAGAGCGAGTACTTGGCGCGGGTGTGGGACTGTATCAACTGGGACGTGGTCAACAAGAGAATGTTCCAGATCTAATGTACATAGGAATAGACCACACGGCAACGAGAGGGGCGTAGGCGATGTGGAGGAGACGCTAACCAGTCTGATTTGTGGAAGAGGCGCGGGTTCTTGATTACAGAGCACCATCCGTCTGGTATGTCTAGATCTCTCTCAAGACTCGCCGAGGTTTGATGGACGTACTCTACTTACTCACTACTCTACTTACTCTACTTACTCACTACTCTTCACTCACTACTCTTTACTCGCTACTCTACTTACTCACTACTCTTTACTCACTACTCTTTACTCACTACTCTTTACTCGCTACTCTTTACTCACTACTCTTTACTCACTACTCTTTACTCACTACTCTACTTACTCACTACTCTACTTACTCTACTTACTCACTACTCTTCACTCACTACTCTTTACTCACTACTCTACTTACTCACTACTCTACTTACTCTACTTACTCACTACTCTTCACTCACTACTCTTTACTCACTACTCTACTTACTCACTACTCTACTTACTCTACTTACTCACTACTCTTTACTCACTACTCTTCACTCACTACTCTTTACTCACTACTCTTTACTCTACGTATTGAATGCTCCCATACTCGCTGAATGCTCCCTCCCTCTGAGTCTGTTTCGGTGTTATATATTCACTGTTTTCGCCTAAGCACCAGTATTTAACGTCCCTGTCATTGACTGTATGACCGTCTCTAGATTCTACCAGTACCATAGTCAAAGACGGTGGGTGAGTTACTATGGTTGCTTGTGACATTATCCTTGTGCTGGTGTACACGCTCCCTGGCGCAATTCACACCGGTAGCGTATGCGCACAGTTGTCGGAGACCGACAATACATAACACTGTAGTTACTTTGCTGCAGTGTCACAAGCCGCGGCCAACGCCGCAAAATCCACCTCCAGCGCCTCCGGCTCCACCGCCTCCCACTCCAGTATCGCCTCCCCTACCGCCTGGCACTCTTCCACCGCCGCGCGCAACCCCCCGTCATTGTACCAGCTCCCCGCCGGGCACAACACGAGCGCCGGCACAACGTCACAGAGCACTGCAGCCGCCCGGGCGCGCCGCCTCGCGTCCCGCTCCAACGCCTCCACCCGCGCCGCCGCCTCCGGCATCCGCGCCGCCCCGAGGTTGGCAAGCGTGTTGCGCATCACCTGCTGGTCCGCATGGAGCGCCCGCCACGTCTCCATCCGCGTGGCCACCTGCCGAAGCAAGCGCTCGGTTTCTCCCGCAACCTCCGCCCGCACCTGTTCCGCCGCGCCCCCGGCCGCGCCCGCCGCCACCACGCGCGCCACGTTGCCCGGGTGCGCGTTGTACTGGGAATACAACTTCTTCAAGTTGTTGAGCACCGCGAACTCGCTGTCCGTCAATAACCCGTTGCCGTGGTACGTGGCCCGGAGCACCGGGAGCGCCGCGGCCAAAAACTGGTCGAGGGCGGCGGCGCGAAACGTTTGCGCGTGCAGCCGGAGCTCCGCCGCAAGCTGCGTCCGCGCCCCCTGGGGCCAGCCCGCACTTTGCACCGCCGCCTCGGTCTGCGCCCGGAGGTCGGCGCCACTGACTCCCACCAACTGCTTTTTCTTGTTGAGCGCCACGAGCCGGTTGAGTTCCGCCGCGAGCGCCGCGTGCAACTGGCGGTACCGGTGTTCGAGCGTGCGCACGGGGCGGGGGCGGGCCCACAATGGGGGGACGCCGTGCTCGAGCGGAAGCGTATCTAGGAGCTGGTCGCACACGTCGGCTATTTGGAGCGACATGGCTGTAATGGGCGGTGGTGATGGTGGAGGGGGGAATGTCGCGGGGACCGGCGCGGGAGCCTAATGTCGCACTCTCGCTCTCCCCACCACCCAATGTCGCGCCTCCCCCCGTGATCTCACGCCCGCCCAATGTCGCTGCACTCCACTGCTGCCCCATTGCCCGTTCCCTGCACCATGTCCAGCGTGTCATCCCACCTCGACATTCTCTTGCTGGGGGTCTTTGCCAAATACTCTCCCGACCAGCTCGACGCCCTCCATGCGTCGCTCTCCCCGCTCCTCCTCGAGGACCACCCGTTGCCGGTGCTCTTTGATCTCCGCCTCCTCCACTTCTACGTGCTGCTCCTCTCCCATAGGGACAACGATGCCCGCGCGGGCCTCGACCGCATTCACGACCAGTTCGGCGCCGCAAAGTCCCAGCAGATCCTCCTTCTCCGGCTGATGCTCGCCGAGGCCACCGGCGACCGCAAAGCCGCGATCGCTGCCCTTGGAACAAACCCCGACGAGCTCCGGGCCTCCCGCCGCTTGGCCACGCTCGCCCGCCGCCGGTCGGATGGCACCGACACCATCCCCGACTACGTGCGCGCATTGAACCACTACTTGGCTCTCCAGCCCGCTGACACCCTCGCGTGGGCGGAATTGGGCCACCAGTACCACAAAGTGGGACACTACGATAAGGCGGTCTTCTGCTTCCAGGAGGTGTTGATGGCGCGCCCTCACGCGTACAATGTGTTGTGCGACGTGGGCACGGCCCACTACTACTACGTGTTGCAGCAGCAGCAGGCGAAGAGGGCCCGCAAGAAGGACGAGCTCCTCGCGCACATGGCACGGTTGCGCAGCGCCCGTGACGCGTTTCTCCGCGCGGCAGAGCTCAGCGCCACCTACACCCGTGCGTGGGTGGGTGTCCAGACCACCACGGGGTGTGCAGAGGAGTTATTGGGTCTGGTGAAGGGAAACAAGACGGTGGATGCGTTTGTGGACGAGTGCCGCGCCCTCCGCGACTTGAGCGCGACCCGCATCGGCGCCTTGGCGCCCGAAGTGTCGACCTAGCCGTCTGTGTGTGAATTCCTATTCCTTCGCATCCCTCTGGGTGGTGGTCGTTATTGGTCAACTCTGACTTGCTGCTCCATCATCAGCTCGTTCTTGATGATAATGGGGCATGAGCATTGCATTCTCGTCTTTGCAGGTTATTGATCCCTCTGACAACAGTACGTGGGTGCTCTGACTTTCTTGTCGCTCACTCTCCTTGTCGTTCTTCTCGCACACTCACTACATTCGCTTGGTCAGGCATCTATTGCTATACAGATACTATTTGTGAGAGGACCCGCATTGGCAGGTCTCACCGCATTTGCAGTCGGAACCACAGGTGCACACTTCGGGGGTTTGGTAGGAAAACATGGTAATTGATGGCGTGGAGAGCGGTGGTGTGACCGGGGTTATATAGTGGGGAATGCGTGCGCCGATTGCGGCCGACCCCCGGATATGGGCCGGATCTCGCATCGCATACCCATTGTCTGTGTGCCAAAAAATAATGACGTTATAATTAATCCAATTAGCGATGTTTGTATTGGATCGCCACTGACCTAGGGACGGTTGACTGTGGGTTTGCAGGGAGGACGGGTCCATGTAATTGTCTCACCTGTATGGCGAGAGCATACTCATGCAAGTTTCTTGTTCTATCGTATGTATGTCTAAGCAGATACGAATCATTTGCCCAATTCAACTCCAAGAATTATTCCATTAACGAAGCCATCACTCCAATAACCGGTCAAAA